>JASDQU010752336.1:20167-53499 GCA_032191745.1 Picea mariana | reverse complement strand
ATGATTTTAAAGAAGTATACGAGACTTTGTTTCATTCTAACCATGTTGAGGAATTGGATTACCATGTGCATGATAATCTTTTGTATCATCTTGACAAGCTATGTATTCCACAGGGTGAAAGAATCAACATAATAAGAGAAGCCCATTCTTCTCTTATTGCTGGTCATTTTGTTGTAGGCAAGATAGTGGCTAATTTGCAAAGGTATTTCTATTGGCCTAAAATGAATGAAAGTGTTTCAAGATATGTTCGAGGATGTTCGTTATGTGCCACAAGTAAACCTAGCAATTGAAAGTTGGGTTTGTATACTCCACTTCCAGTTCCTTCTCGTCCTTGGGAAAGTATTTCTATGGACTTTGTAGGAGGTCTACCTATGTCTCGACGAAATCATGATTATCTTTATGTTGTGGTTGATCGATTTAGCAAAATGTGTATTTTGATGCCTTGTAAGAAGCAGGTTACAGCTGAGCAAACGGCACAAATGTTCTTTCAAAATGTTTGGGTGCATTTTGGATTCCCTAAATCCATTATTTATGATCGGGATTCTCGATTTGTTGGAAGTTTTTGGTCGAGTTTATGGGCACTCATGGACACCAAACTAAAAAAAAGCAGCAAGCATCCTTCATGGTCAGACCATCCGCAAACCAATGGTCAGACAGAAGTGGTAAAAAAAATAGTGGTACATCTTCTTCGTGGTTATTGCAGCAAGCATCCTAAACTTTGAGATGAGCATTTACACTACATTCATCATGCTTACAATCGAGCTAAACACTCTTGAACTCAAACGTTGCCATTTGAAGCATGTTTTGTCTATTTGCCCAAATCTCCTTTAGATTTTATTTTTAGGAAGGATATTGCTATTGATGGTCAATATGACATTAATAGGGCATAAAAGTTCATTGAACAAATTCATTCGATACATCAAATGGTGCAAGAGCAGTTGGAAAAGAGTCAAGCCAAGTACAAGACAAGACATGACAAGCATCGTGTTGATCACAGTTTCCAAGTTGGAGATGAAGTTTGGTTTTACATCAGTAAGGAGAGGCTTAAAGGAGAAGGTAAAAAATTGAAACCAATTTGATATGGTCCTTTCAAGATTATTGACAAGATTGGTAACAATGCCTTTCGTTTGGATTTGCCTCCTTATATGCAAATGTATGCAGTTGTTAATGTTGAGAATTTGAAATTGTATGAGCCTCATTTGATTAATGATCAAGGAGAGCATGTTCATATTCCTTCTATAGATGATTTTTCCCCAGAATATCATACAGAATTGCATGAAGACACAATCCTTGACAGGAGAATGCGAACTTCAAAACAAGGAAATGTGGAGTATCTTCGAGTTGGTCTTAAAGGTACAAATCCAAGCAAAGCCAAGTGGATTGAGGTTGGAAAGGTGAGGGAGCTATACCCTCATCTTCAGATAGACTGAAAATAGTCTTTTGGAGGTCCAAAATCTTTCCAATGGGGAGGTGTGATCTAGGGGATCAAATTTTGCTCAAAATTGAAAGTGCTCGGAATGGCTTCAAATCGTACGGGAGCGTAGGCCTCGCCATTACGAACCCAACACAAATCGTTTGTGTTCAAATGGGCATCGAGAGCGAGAGATATCGCATTCTGTTCAAACTGACAAACATGCAAAAAAAGGGATGCTGACTGTTCAGTCTGTACAGTCCATACGGCTGCTGACATGGAAGTCCGTATGACACATGGTAGAGCTGAGTGGTAGAAAGTTGGCAAATGTGGTCGAATGACATTGTGACACATGGCAGTATTTCATTGGTTGTACGGTGCCACGTGGCCCAGTCATGGGCTGCCACGTGGCACCTTGTTATTAGTTGCTTGTATAAAATATTATTGGAGTCCACCAAATTCGACCTCGTGACCTCCACCCACATGCATAGTCCTTGCAAAGTCTGGGCCACCAATGTGCCACCATAGTAGTTCTTACTATGTAATGGCTTTATATTTATTTAAGTTTGAGTTTGTTGTATGTTGGCGCGGGGGTCCGAGATGAGTCTTAGCCCCAGCCCCCGGTCACATATTTTATTGCCATATAACCATTGTTATTTCATTGGCACGCGCGCATGAGTATGTGTTTTGGTTTGGATTTGAATTCGGTTCAAACGGTTATCAAACCAACGACCCGACACTTGTCACGACCACACTCGCCCTTAATGTTTGAGCCTTGTTTTCACTTGCGCGCGGTCATATGGGTCATACGACCACGACCTTGGCAGTTAGGGGCTAGGTGCGCCCGTAACCGTCCTATAGTTTGCACGGTTTTTGTGGTTGCGTCCGATGCTGAGTTTTAACACTTAAATATGCATGGGGGCTAGGTTGAGCCAACAAGGGTGCAATTTGTAGATGCAAAGACAACAAGTTTGAAGGGGGGCTTCCAGGAAGCCTATCTTCTTCAATTTTTGGCTAAACGAGGTGCCGAAAAAGCCCAGCTAGGAGTTTTTGGATATTATGAAGCCATTGGAGCAGTCTATTTGGCATTTTGAGCATTGTAAAGAAAATTTTTTAAAACTTTGAGAAAATAATACAAAAGATCCATTGGAAGCTGGACCAAGAGATGTATCCCAAGAGAGGGGTGAACTCCTTTATCATTTGTTGTGTTATGTGTNAAATTCTATTAAAGTTGTGTTGCAAAGTTGATCCATTTTCATTTTAACACATAAATTATACTTGCAAATATTTTAAAGAATACAAGTCTTCTTCATTTTTAGATCATCTACATCTAGCATTGCGATGCAAATCACAATGCATAGTACTCCAGTAAGAACAACAGGTGCACAATATACAACTAGAGTGCATCAAACATCGACAAGCAGTTTGAGTAGTTATACATCTCCAGATCCAAGATTAGCAAGTTTGTAACCAAGAAAGACAAGAAGTCTCCACGACATCTATAATGAAGATGAAACAAATTTATTTTCAGTTTTTGCCTTTTTTTCACAAACAGATGATCCATTAACCTTTGAAGAAGATGTCAAATATGATGTATGGGCACAAGCCATGGATGAAGAAATCAGATGCATAGAGAACAATTAGACATGGAAATTTGTAGATGTACCTTAAGACAAAGATGTGATTAGTGTGAAGTGGATTTATAAGACCAAGCAAGATGCAGAAGGAAAAGTGTAGAAGCACAAGGAAAGGTTAGTTGCAAGAGGCTTTACACACCAACCTAGAATTGATTTCAATGAAACTTTTGCACCAGTGGCATGCATGGACACAATGAGAATTGTGTTAGCCATTTCCTCGTAGTACAAGTGGCAATTTTATTAGATGCATGTGAAGTCAACATTTTTGAATGGAAACTTAGAAGAATAAGTATATGTGGAATAAACACAAGGTTATGAGGTTCTAGAACAAGAAGACAAAGTGTACATATTGAAGAAAGAATTGTATGGATTAAAGAAAGATCCCAGAGCTTGATACATTCCCATAGATTCCTATCTGACGCAGAATGGATTTCAAAGAAGTGAAAGTGAGCCAACACTATACATCAAAGCAAATTAGCAAGGTAATATGTTAATTGTTTCCTTATATGTAGATTATTTTATTTTTACAGGTGAATTTGGCATAGAAGAATTCAAGTTAGTCATGAAGGATGAATTTGAAATGACTGATTTAGGGCTTATGAGATATGTTTTGGGAATAGAAGTTCACCAGTCCAAAACTGACATATTTATTTCACAGTATAAGTATGCGCATGAAATATTGAAAAGATTCAATATGATGAATTCAAAATCAACCCCAACACCTATCATAGCAAGATTGAAGTTAATAAAGGAAGATAAAGGGTCCAAGGTTAATCTCACACTATTTAAAAGACTGGTAGGAAGTCTTATGTATCTCACAGCGACACGACATGATATTATGTATGGAGTGAGCCTAATTTAAAGGTTCATGGAAACTCTAAAAGAATCACATTGGAAGGGAAGAAAGAGAATCCTGAGATATGTAAATGAAACAAAAGATTTTGGCATAAATTGCTCCACTTCAGAAGATTTCAGACTCATTGGATACACTGACAGTGACTTTGGAGGCAGCATAGATGACAGGAAAAGTACCTCTCAGTACACATTTCATTTTGGAATAGGTATGGTATCATGGGCATCAAGGAAACAACCCATATTGACTCTTTCTTTAGCAAAAGAAAAGTATGTCGCAACTACAAGAGCAACTTGTCAAGAAATATGGATGAGAAGAATGTTAAAATATTTGTTGCAGGAACAACAAGAACCATCAACAAAATTCCGTGACAACAATTCAACTATCATGTTATCAAAGAATCCCATGTTTCACAAGAAAACCAAGCATATTGATACAAGGTATCACTTGATCAGAGAATTGGTGAATAACAAAGAGATCTGTTTAGAGTTTTGCAGGTCAAAATAACAAGTCGCAGACATTTTCACAAAGGCTTTAGAAAGAGCTGCATTTCAGCATCTACGCAGTAACAAATGAGTGATAGTAAAACTGTAAACTCAATTTTTGATGTAATTTTCTTTTGTAATCCCACCTACTTATTATTAAGGGGGAGTGTTGGAAATAATAATTACAAGTCGGTGAGATCTTCATGTCTCCATCGATTTGTCTGTCAATCATTCTTTCAGCAACCGATTTGTCAGTCAGTCAGTGTGACAATCTGCAAGTGGAAAATCACATGTTTACTCAAAGTCAGTCGACAAGCAGGAGAGTTATAAATGAAGCCGATATTTATCTTCTCGAGTTAAGTTAAGTGGTTGAAGAGTCGGTCGAATTAATGGTATTCTTTAATGTTGATTTAGTCTTAGCTTATGTAGGAAGTCTCATTCAGAGTCCATATAAGTCCGAGTCTTTAGTTAGTAGAAGGATGATGCAAAGTTGATGTAGAGAAGAAACAGAGAGGTAGAGAGAACAACCGAGGGCAGCAACAACTGAGGATTTGAAGAAGTCTGAGCACAAGTTTCGTTTCTCTAAATTGAGCACAAAAATTCATTGGAGCCGAAGCTCATCTTTGTTATTGTATTCTGTAACCGAGCGCAGTGCGCCGAAATTTATTGATAACAAAGTAATTTGTATTTTGAGTTTATGTGCTAATCATAGCAATTTGTTATTCCACATTTATAAATTGTCCTTTAAAGCATTCTATATTACAACATGCAGATTTTCGTGTAGTTTGTGAACTGCATGACAAGTCCTGAATGATTCAGTGGCGAAGCTTGTGACGTGCAGTGTTTTGTCACTGCGCTACGCATAATTTTCTTGCGAACTGCGGATCCAAGATTTGATCATTGAGTAGTGGATCCAAGACATATGAATGAGAGAAAAAATAAAATTGAGGTTTATTTTCGATTCCGTGTGCCATAGTTAGTGGATTCTAATGGAACTTCGATCATGAAAACAAAGAATTGTTCAGAATTTCTGCACAATTTTGTGTGACCTCAATATAATGACTATGCACAATCTTTTGACCTGGATATGGTGGCTACAATATAGTTAAAGATGGATGTGGGCGCACTTGGTTTTTTAAATTTCTTTTGGAATGTGATTGATGAGTAATTCTTTTTTAAGTATATTTTTAAATGTATAAATTGATTCAAGGTTTTGAAAAACCTTCACGCATTTGGATTGTGCAGTTTTAACAAGTGTAGATTTCTAACCAGATTTGGAATAAAATTGTCCGAAAAATATAACCGAAAATGATCAAGTTTAGAATACATCATTGAATATGAAAATTGAAATGGAAATTGAAAATTGAATATGAGTTGAGTTTAGGCTGCCAATGGAAATTTCCATTTTGAGGAATCTTAGGCTGTCAATGGAGATTTTGAGGAATCTTAGTATTCACGACCGCGAGGAAAATATAATGGCCGTTGGCTCTGACTGAAAGCTAAATATCTTAGCGTTACACACGTCATTGCAATTTACATTGTGCAACATTGCAATTTACATTGTGCAACATTTCAAAATCTCTGTTGGAATGATTCGCACACCTTATTATACGGTAAAATTGCAATTTATAATGAGTTAGATTTCATATTTGAGTTGAAAAGATTTTTGCATTCAAATTCTTTCCAATCCTTCCATATTACTGCAAAAAACCGTCGAGAAAAGGGGCAGTTTGGATGTCCCTTATCCCACGCCAACCGTGATTTTGGATCTCACGGAGAATTGACAATACGATGTTAATTTCAGGTGACACGTGATAGTTCACAGTGCAATGGCAATTTTAAGGCGTCTCGCTCCTAATAATCTCATTAATTATAAATCAATTAACACTATTTCATTAAATGTCTGAGAGGTGGATGTGGAAGGTTTTCGATAGTATTCACACATCATTGAATATGAAAATTGAAATGGAAATGGAAAATTGAATATGAGTTGTGTTTAGGCTGCCAATGGAAATTTCCATTTTGAGGAATCTTAGGCTGTCAATGGAGATTTTGAGGAATCTTAGTATTCACCACCGTGAGGAAAATATAATGGCCACTGGATCTGACTGAAAGGTAAATATCAAACCAACGCTAGCAAGGAATCCTCTCGAAGTTACAAACTGTAGCCACAGCCCTGCAAATCGAGACGTTACAAACGTCATTAAAGCGTTCAAACAGACAGACGTCAATGCGGATTGGACGTCTCTCTAAAAGCAAGACGAGACGAGTTCAAGAAACATAAATTACTGCCGTATTGGGTTTTACTGGATTATTGTTGGTGGCTTGCTTTGGTAGAGTTTGGCGTTTGGCGCCTTTAGTGTTTGTTCTATTGTTGCTACTGCCCAATGAACATCAAACCTGGGTGACTAGCCCGTGCTTATGCTCTTGAGTGAGTCAACTGAAAACCTCTCTTGACCCAAAGAAAGGATAGAAGGGAGACCACCATGGTTTGGTTTGAAACTTATATTAATGGCAGAGGTTAGAGACAGTCTCTAAACTATGGATTAGAAGCACTAGACTTACTTGGCCTCCATAATCACATGTTAGTGTTGGTTTGACAATGTTGCTGCTAGGGTTAGAATGTTGTTTGTGGTGGCTTTGTGATATTGAACCTTCAATATGCTACTGTAATTTTTTTGAATCCTAAAGATGGTAAAAGGTTTTTCGTTTGACTTTTCATGTTCGTCGTTTGTGTTCACATTGATTTGGCAATGTTGTGTTCTATTGTATTGTTGTTGGACAGTTAGCAAAGGCTTCATGATTTGCTGCGGTTTGCTCTTTCAACTGTTATTGTGGATTTTGCAGGAAATGGGTTCTATTATATTATTGTTTGTTGTGGCTTGGAGGCATTAAAACTTTGGTATGTCAATGCAACTTTTTAAATCTTAAATTTTGTAAAGGGATTTGATTTTGGCCTTTCATGTTCGTTTTGTTGGCATTGATGTTTGGTGTTAGTTTGGCAATGAGTTAGTATTGGTTTGGTAGTGTCTTATGGGGGTAGGCGTTTTACTCTGGCTTCTTGTTCTTGATGTTTTGGTGTGAATCGGGCTTTTATCTCTTGCTCTATATGTTGTCAAAAATGGGTTAGATTGCATTCTTCGTAGTGATTTGTGGATGTGTTTCTCTAGGTTTTGGTGTAGTTTTAACTTCGAGCATTGAATAGTGGTGTATCACTGATAATGGTAGTCTAGATTATTCCTCTACTAGGGTTCGATTTTTTTGTTGTAATTGCTATGGTGGAGTTTGGAACTAGGTGAAGGCTTCGTGTTTTTCGTGTTATGGTGCAGTTCGGCTATTAGAATTTTGTTATGGATGTTGTTGGCAAAGGATTCCATCTTGTTGTACCTAATGCCATTTTTTCCAATCCTAAGGGCATGGTCACGAAGTTTATGGACAAAAAGATTGCAACAGGGTGAGCACAAATACACTCACGCAGGAACCATGCGTGTTTTTGAGAAAGCACACAGATTCTTAATGTGAGAGGCTCAACTAAACCCCCACCTAGGATGGCACATAAGCTCCTCTTGCCTCGTGGATTGTCATTGGTGACTTCCTTGGATGCCATCATATCGTCCGTTGCAAGTGCCCAAGGGCGTCATCAATGGTAGAAAGACAAGATAGTACATATTAAAGTTATTCCAAAAAGAGACCTAGGAGAGGGTTTTTGAAATGAACCCTCAGAATGCAAGGTTGTGTTTTCCACATGAAGAATGAGTTAGCAATGTTAAATACTTTGACTATCTTGGAAAAGAATGGGCTATTGTGCACAGTGGAGGATTGAAAACATAGTGATATTGGTGGAAATGTGAGACTTGCTCAAGTGATAGTTGTAGATGTTCTCAATGGGGGCACTCATGAAGGAATTTCCTTTTGTGTTAAGGAAAATGCACTAGTATTGGAGGGCCATGATGATCTAAAGTTTTTTTTAAATAGATACTTGAGTATGGAGTATGAGAAATGCATTGAGGCCATTAGCAAGACAAATTTTTAATTGAAGGATGATTGAATAGTTGAAGAAATGGTTGGTGAAACCAAGAACTTTTGAGTGCGCTCCAACAATAGAGACACCAACAAGATCAAGGTAATAAAGAATATTTTTTAAGCAGTGTTTCATAGTGTCTATGTGAATTATACTTGAAGGATGTTCTAGGTGAGTAGTGTCCCATTGCAAAAAGGATATTGAGTAAATGTATGGAGAGACTTGCTCTGGAAAACATAAGAAAAATGAAGTTTTTGGTAGAACCTTTGCCAATTGTAGAAGCAGTTGGATAGGTTTTGAGTGTAGAAGGACAAGGCATTGGTTGCAACAAATAAGAAATGGTTGATTCAAACACATAAGTAGTTTTGGAGATAGAGTGGAGTGGTGTTGCACCCAACCAATATCTGGTTGTCCAAGTCATTAGATGTATTAAGGTAGTTCTTGATGGAGCATATGAGGTGTTGCAATAGTTTTTAGATGAACATGGCCACTGTATGATTGAAGATGAAGCTAGTTGTGAATAAGAAAATGATTATTTGAAGGAAATTGGAAAGTACTTGAAGAGGAGACACAATTATGAATTTTTTTGAATGTTTAGATGAATAAGTTGGCATGTTTTATCTTGATGTTGAAGTTTGTGGTAGCAATAGTTGAAGATGGTAACTGTCCTCTTATCATTTAATGATCGAGGAGGATCTAGAATGTTCAAAGGTGATCTATGAGGATCCAAAATCCACAAAAAATGATATTCTCAAATGCTCTTGAAAACTACTTCATTATGTACAGCTCGGCGATAGCTTTCCAAAGGTGCAAAAAATGCCTCAAATGAATTACGTATGAATAATTTGTGGCCCGTTAAAGTTTTAGCCAAACAAGTCAAAAGTCAAAGGGATGCCACGTAGCACGCCCATGCCTACACATGGTATGTCTGTACAAATCCATACAATTTATAGATGACATCATACTGACTTTGGCATGGTGACATGGAAGCATGATAGGATGCCACATGTCACCTATAAATGTCATTTTTGGGGGTCCATGTGGACCAATAAAAAAGTTCCATGTGTCATCCATACGGATGGCATGCCAGGTATAGTTGGAAGCCAAGTGGAATATCTATACACGTATAGATGGAAGGTGACGTGGTAGAGTGTTGACTGTGTATATAGGTGGAACAATCAGAGAGTGCCATGTGGCACTCTTCAATTGGCCAATAATAGCTAAGGGAGAATAAAATTTGTTGGCTTGGATGGGAATCAAACATATTCCAATGAATTAGCAATTTACTAACATATTCCCAATGAATTAGCAAAGATTCTCATTCGAATATTCCCAGCATATTCCAATGACTTAGCAAAGATTCCTTTACCAATGTTGTAACATACCCAGTTTACCAATATTTTAACATACCCAACCACCGAGGTCGGGCCACATCACACAAACACTCTCTTGTCATCAGCTCTGATACCATTTTAGTAATGTACCTAGCCTCCAACTAACCAACAACAAGTGTGGAATTCACATAAAACAAAAAGTCTGCTAATTAAAGCAATTCTTTTACTGTTAGCTCATTTCCTGTAGCTTACAACTACGAATTAAAATAGATTTAGTTGTTGTCTTTAACCAAAAAATAGAAGCATATACAACATTCTAAGAATCAACATGAATTCCAGCTAAACAACTCATTACAACAACATATAAATCACTTCCAAATACATAGATTTCATGCACAATAATTAATATAATTTAACATAATAATAAGATAAAACTCTTATCTTTTCACAACACTTGTGCAACCAGCTACTTGGGATGAACCTTCCACCCAACCATATACTAACTGCTTTAAATATTAACAGTCAGTCGCCCCTAAGAAGAGGCTAGCAATCCACAAAAGAGGGTGGTCTCTCACATTCCACTCACAGCTCATAAAACTTTCAACCCAATTGATATTTTCCTACAACTATCCCGATTTTCGACCAGCTCTCTTCCTCCTGACCTGTCCCACTCAAGGAATGCACCATTATTTTATCAAGATTAACCTAAGGGATGTACCATTCGTTTATCAAGGATAACCCAAGGAATGAGGAATTCATTTATCAAGGTCTCTCTGACATAGGCAACTAAGAATCTTTCAGTTGGGAACTTCAAGGGAAAATACTGCTAGGAAAACTATCAACAAACCAATATCAACACTTGTTGTTCTAGTGCAACTCACCCAGGAGTTCACTTTTCAGGCCTGAGAACCTATATCTCCAGTTCTCTCACTCCTCTTCACTCCTTTTACGCTCTATATTTCTCTAGTATTTTCCCTCCACGGCTGCATCCACTTCCATATTTGTTTTTTGGTCTTTTCTTTCTTCCCATGCACCCAGATTGACTCTCTCCACTCTCATGTTTCAACTCATACCAATTTCCTCTCTTTGACCTGCCTTTCTTGGCTCACGTTCTTTCCCCAAGATGATTGCACTAAACCCCCATGTGTCTAATAAATTAGGGATGTGACCACTCACACCCACCCTCTTAGAAGTATTTAATGGTTGGCTTTGGAAACACTTAATAAAAAATGGGAATGTTCATATACAAATAACAATTTAGGAAAATTGTTTAAATCATTATATATGGGTAATTCCCCCTTGGACCCCTCTTGGTTGTTATCCTAAACACTCCCATCTCTTGTGTATTAATTCAATTCCAATCTCTTTTCCATGTCCCCTTAGGAATTGGTTTCACATTTTTTTAATAAAACAAAGAAATACAATTCACATATTACATCGCTTCGTCGTAGCAGCATATTATATCTACATAATACTTAATTAAATTGGGGATTATAGTAGAGATTTTACATTCCCCCTACTCTATGATTCCATGTCATCCTCGATGCACTCTATGTCAATATACATATATCCAAATTTACATCACAATACTTAGAAAATAAAATTCTGTAAATTTTACAATTCCAGCGACAACTACAACCAAAATCTCATGTTCCTCTCAACTCGTTGACCCAAGGAATGTACCATTTGTTTATTAGGGATAACCCAAGGGATGTACCATTTATTTATCAAGGCTAACCCAAGGAATGCGTCATTCTTTTATCAAATTCCCCAACGCAGTTGGCCAGGACTTTGAGATGTGGTTCCATAACTCTAGCTGCTCAAAACAGAGTCTTGCATTCTCTCTTTTTCAAAACTTTAAACAATTTGTGGGTATTTCACCTGCACATTTTCTTCATGCTCCCATGTAGCATCTTCAGGACCATAGTAGGTCCATTAAACATTTACCAGCCCTATGGATTTGTTCCTGAGCACTTTGACTTATCATTCCAGGATGCGTACTGGTTCCACCCAGAATCCCCTTCGTGCTCCACCTATATCACATTCCAATCAATTATGTGGTTAGGATCAGGCACATATTTCTTTAACAATGACACATGAAGTACATTATGCACTCTCATGGATGCATGCATTAAAGATAACATGTATGCAATTGACCCTATCTTTTCTAATATTTCAAAAGGCCCACAATATCTTGCTGCCAACTTCAGACAAATTCCTAATCTAGGATAACTTCTCTTTGCCTTTGCTTTTAAGAACACATCTTCTACCAATTTAAAATCTATGAAAACTATGTTCCTATTTGCATAACTTTTCTTCCTATCCTCGACAGTCTTCAAATTTTGCTTTGTCTTTTCCATCTGATTTTCCATTTCCTTTAACAATTTTGGCCCAACAACTGCTCTATCTGCTGGATTATTCCAACTCACTGGTGTGTTGCATTTTCTGCAATACAATGCCTCAAATGGACTCATTTTCAATGAGGCCTGATACCAATTATTATAGGAAAATTCAACTAATGGATATAATCTTCCCACTTTGATGCTTGATCCATCACATACATTCTAAGCATGTCCTCAATTATCCTATTAGTCCTTTTTGTTTTCCCATCTAACCCTGGATGATATGTTATGCTAAGATTTAAATTTGTTCCAAATCCTTTGAAAAAACCCCTCCAAAATTTGGAAGTAAACTTTGGATCTTTGTTCGAAACTATCACCTTAGGCACTCCATGTAGTCTAACAACTTCTCTCATATAAATATCTACAATATGTGTTTCCTTGTGTGTCGTCTTTACTGGAATGAAATGTGTTGCTTTATTCAATTTTTCCACCACTACCATGATGGAATCATGTTGCTTTAATGTTCTAGGAAGCTTAGTAATAAAATCAACCATGACAACTTCTCACTTCCATTTCGGAATGGGCAATGGTTGTAGAAAACCTGTTGGGTGTCTAAGTTTTTTCTTTATTCTTTGGAATTCTAGACATATGGTTGTGTAATTAACCACTTCTTTCTTCATTCCTAACAAAAAATATTAGTGTCTTACTGTTGCAATTGTTTTATGATATCCTAGGTGGTCTACATATGGCACATTATGCATCTCTTCGAGCACTACGTTTTTTAGCTCACTGTAATTCGACACATAAACCTTACCTTTGTACATGAGAATTTCATCTTCTTTCAACTTATAATAATTGAATTGTTGTTGAAAATTACCTTTCCGTAATGTCTCTTTTATTTTTAAATAATTCGGATCTGAATGTGTTGCTACAATAACTTTGTCTTTCATATCTATCATGTACATCCTAATGGCTGCAATATGCACTTCATCAGCTCTCATGTTCAGTGCATCGATCTAGTTTTTCTAGCATTTAGTGTTGGTTTTCCAAACAAATGCTTTAAACTAAAATTGTTATCACTGAAATATCGTCCACAACATTGCATGAAAATGGTTACAGAAACACAACAATGCCAAAAAACATTATTACACCTGCAACACTAAAATACAATTCAAAAGGAAAAAACGATACAATTGGGCAAAAATTGACATGGGCAAATTCACCAAAGGAAGCACGCGCACAATGCGTGGGACAACAAATCCCTCAGAGTGCAAAATGCACCAAATGCGCGTCTGTGTGCGAAAAAATATGCACACTTCTGTGAACGATGCATTTATGGTTCTTGTCACCCCCCCAACCACTTATGGACCAACTCCCAACTTGATTTGACCTCCATATTTGAGCTAAATCTGAATGGGGGGTTGTTCAAGGACCAAAGGGTGCCCTAAAAGGCCCCTTTTTCACACCAAGAACCAATTACATTTTTCCTTGAAGAAATTCTATAAATAAGAGCCATGGGTGCACTAAGAAATGAAGATCTTCATAGTATTGTTATGCTACCTCAATTCTCCCTTGAGAATCCTCTTTTTCCATTGGAGTATTCAAACATCATTGCAACAGGCCATTCCACTCACCTCTTGAGGGAATAGGAATTGATTGTCTTCACCATTTTCCATTTTTATTCCATTGTAATAAGAGATCTCCATTAGCGAACTCAAGAGCCCTCCCAAGGAGGAAGATGGGACTCATAAGTCCTCATTTTTCTCTATGGTGTTTTTCCTACTAATCAAATAGTCCATTGGTAGCATTATCTTGGTCATTGGTTGATTGTTTATGGTTCTAAGTTTCACATGCATTCTAACTTTTATTTGTTAGTTGTTTTAGTTTGTTTCTTTTTTTATTACATGTGTTTGGCCTGTTTAACCCACTCACGAACTTCTATCTTGTCTAGCAGGCCCAACTAGGCATGGAAATGTTGTTGTTTTGCTCACCCAAGTGACAAAACCAACACAACAGATTGACAACCATACTTGGGAGAAGGTATCAAATTCCACCCTATTGGGGCTTAGAGAGCACTTATTTTAATCAATTTGTCTTGCAGTATCAAAACCGGCCTAGCCTTACCTTTCAAAGGCAAAATTATGAGTTGGAGGAGGAGAATTTCACTCAAAAATTCCCCCCCCCCCAATGCATACTAGAAAGTGCGCAGATTTTCCTACCTATAGACGTGCACTGTGTGTCCCACACACTTATTTTCTCTGTACATTCTGTACACTATGCACCCTCTACGCACCTGTCAGAATTGTAACCCGCACACATATCCAGTTTTTCAAAATTGTAAGAGTTTTTGTGATGATTTGAAGGCCCCTAGCCTTCATATTTTTGCTTTCATACAATTTGTAATTCACATGCACTCCACTTAGACTCATTTCCCATATGAAAGGTTAGTTGAACATAGGAACTCAGGGGATAAAAAGAACCAACTATTCTCCTCTTTTGATTTGGTTTCTACATGGATTACTGGTTTGGTTTGTAAAATTTAAGTTGAGATTATTACTATCACATATAAAAAAAAATACATTGGGACCATAAATTAACTTTGATCATTGAGTATGCGCTTATCTCGCACCATAGAGCGATCTTGAGAATCAGAAAGGTGGTTAAAAAGACATTTCATCTCGGTTAAACAAAATATTTAGGAGAGCACAAAATCCCCCCTAGGGCTCCTCTTAGTTTTTTTTGAAATCATCTTAAAATTGTAAGGGCCCATACATGCCCACATGTTGCAAACTTAAAATAGTTTCTTGAAATTGCTTTCTTAGCTTACATCACTAGGGAAGTTTAAAGCTCAAAGTAACAGGCCCATACATGCTCACATGCTTGCAATATATCATATTTTTTCAAAGATTTTTTAGTGTAAGCTACATTTAGGGAGTTTAAAGGATTTGTAAGGACCCATATGTCCACATGCTATTTTTTTAGGGCTTTTAAAATTTCACAAGGTTGTACCAATGACACTTAGTAAGCTAGGTAACAAAGATTGGTAAGGACCACAGGAATTCCACATGCTGCAATATCACACCTAACTTATTAAAAACTTGACACACCTTTTTCACTTTCTCACACACAAAGTCACTCCTCACTCACATAATTTCCATTTTGAATTGTGGAGATAGAAGTAGGTTTTCTCCAAAGGAATTCTGAAACATCCCACTACTTCTTTTTGGAAATTATTCGCACCCACTTAATTCAAACAAGATTGGTTCACACCCCCAATATCTCAACCCACAACATCTAATTTTTTTCTAAAAAATCACTAAGTCTTCCTCCACAGGAGGTACCAAAATAATTTTTTTAGTCTAGGTAGGATCTCAGGGGTAGGCATCCAAATAACCCCCCGTTATTTGGTTCTCGCATTTTAAAACATTAGAAATTGAAAAATAGGGAGCTTACAAATTCTCCAAGTCAAGTGTTCCTACACCATAAAACAGAGAGATACCCATGAAGGGTTGAAGGCTGAGGTCCGGTTGTTTTGTGCATCCCCCCTTGAGTCACCCAACTCTTAGAAGGGATCTAGCCCGTGACCCATTTCTTAGGACAAAAATCTAAATTCTACACTTTGACCAAGGTACCTAGTGACCAAAATTTAGGACATCTACCCAGGTGGAAATTGTGGGCTGCAATTGCACCTTGATCAAGTTTTGTGCGGCTATTGAGAAATATCGCTAGTTATTTTGGGACATGCACCCTCTACCCCTCATTATAATTGATTCTTTCATCATTCACTAGTTTCTCCTCCGGTGGCTTCAGACCCCACTGTTGGTGCTCTTGGAAGGTCTAGTGTTATTTGAGAGGAAGGATGATACATTTTTTAGGACACGAGCATTTTCTTTTATTTGTTCCCCCAGGCAGACAAAAACCACCTACCTACATGTTTTCTTATTTACAGTTGATTTATGTATGATCCTCATTTGATTACATACAATTGTGATTTGTACTTATGAAGGTCCAAATTATAGAAAGCTCTTGTTCATTTGTTTCTCTTATCACTGTTGACGACAATTTTTGTCAACAAGACTTAGCCAACAAAGCGTTGCAAGGCTCCCTCTCCAGTCACACTACTTGCGCAAGTTTCGCTTATTATCATTAAAAGTTGGCGCAATGTTCTTGAAAAAATTATTTTAGACTTATAGAACTATGACCAATATGACCCTCTTCCCATTCTTTGCATGCTCGATCCATCATATTTCATACATTGTTGACACCATATATTTGAGATCCTTGCTCATCATACATTGTCCTATGTCTATGATTTGTAGAAAAGATAAACCAATTAACAACGATTCATGCCATTGACTCACCTTACATTCATGACCTTTAATAAAGGGAAAGTATACAAATTTTATAAGTTCATATCATAAAGCCATACTATATTACTTCTCTATATTTGCATGAACTTATTACCTTTTGACTTTGACCTTATCTAAATAAAGCATATATAATTTTACTTTATACAAAATCATCCTTTACCATTACATATTAAAATAACTCTCATGTAAGCCAATTACATAGTTATTTCTTCATTGAAGAAGGAAATGACAACATTCATGATGACTATGTATAAGCACGAGAACATAGTGTGGCTTATATGGTTCTTATTTCATCACTTAAGCCACGCGTACAAGAATTCGAAGATGGTCTCTTAAGCTATGTTAAACAGGGTCAAGCGTTTGGCGAAAAAATCGATGTCCTTATTTATTTATTTATATATATCAAATTAGACAACCCTTTAAGAAGATGGCTCATCAACTTCTGTCAATTCAAGTGTTAGTTTTGAAAGAAAGATGTTGTGAATTCAAGATGTTGTGAATTCAGCCCTACACCTGCACGCTATCCATGTGTTAGAGATAGAAAGAGCTCCCTATTCAAACCAACATCAAGGTAGTGCCCCGTAGTTACAAGGTTGGGGATCTGGCCCATAGAATAGTCCATGATAGCGCTATGTCCAAGCGATAATCCTACTATACGCTCAGGTTTTGTGTACAATAGAGTTCCTCGTTTGTTAGGTGTTGAACCGAAACAATCGAGTGGAATTTTAAATCAGAGACGGACGGACACCAGCATCATATTTTAAACATAGATTTTTCTTGCTATCTAATAATAAATGCTGATTATTGTGTATGGGAAGCTTGTTAATGAAAATCAGTTCTTTGTCACTTTTTATTTTTCTTTAAAGTCCTTAGTTTTCTCCTCTTTATTTAATACTCTGATTTAAAATTAAAAAAATAAAATTAGATAAATTTTTAAAAAAACAAACAAAACATTTTATTTTTGTCTATAATCATGTATATAAGGTTTTGAGTTTGTTAATGTGCATAAGCTTTTTGTTTTTTTCTACTTTATTTTTTTAATTTTATTACTTTTTTACATCCTAATTTATAAATAAAAAAAAACATAAAATGTTATATCAAGAAAATGTTGCTTCTCTATATGCTTCAAACTATTGTTATAAGTTTTCCTTTTAATTAAATTATTTTAAATCTAACATAGTTTATTAAATTTTTTAGATTTTAATTAACTTTGCTTTAATTTACCTTTTGTTAAAATAAACAAGAACATTGCCTTTTTCTTTATCATTTGTTTTTTCTTTATTTTCATTTTATTATGCTTATTGTATAAAACTTCACATAGAAATAATTGAACTTTAAATAGCATAAAATCATAAAATCACAACAAAAAAAAAAAAAATTGTTAAAAGGTTTAATTACATGGCAAAGAGATTTATGCTTGGACTGTAGGTTAGGATAAAATTAGCTTAGAGTTCAATATGCATTCTTGTTTGGGGCTTTAAGCATAGGGTGATATTCCCGCTTCTTCTTGTCTAGCCTTGCGAAAGGTTGAAAATGTTGATGTTGGAGACTTCTTAGTCTTTTGACGTCAACATGTTTTTGGTGACCATACTAGGGACAACCGTTCAATGGTTCGTTCCTAGTTTTATTTTAATTCTTTCAATTCTTTTCTCCCTTCGTAAACCTCAATGTCTCAACCAATTGGAAGTCTGTTTGTTGGTTATAACCCTGTGGTTTCAGCTAGTAACCATGGGACAGTCATTCGCAAGTATGGCCTGTTTGAGTTTGAAGCAGAACTAAACAATTCTCCTTGGTTTGTTCCCATTCCCTTGAAGTTCACTCACCCGGTGAACCCTTTACCTCACAAATTCAAGAATCATTTTCCTCTCTTCCATGGCAATGGAACTGTTAAAGTTATTGAACACCTTTATGCATTTTCAAATGCTTGCGTCATTCTCAGAGTAAATAATAATGACATTTTCATGCTTTTGTTTATGAATTCTCTTCAAGGCGATGTCGCCTCCTTATTTTCCATCCTTCCCGTTGAATGCATTTCTACCTGGTTTGAGTTGTCTTACTGGTTTACTTCTAATTTTGGACATTTGGATAATCCTTACGAGCATGTTAATAGGTTTAATCAATTACGCATGAAGGATAATGAGAGCATTCTTAATTTTAATCTTCAGTTTATCAAGTTGTACAATTTAATTCCTACTCCCATTCACCCTACCAACTTTGTTGCTCTGTTGCATTACTATGAACTTTCCCCCCCTCTTTACCGATGGAAGTTGGAAGAAAATAATGTTCAAAACCTAGAGCTAGCCCTATCTACTTGCCTCAACTTCGAAGAACAAAACCGTAGAACATGTTACTCCTTTGGCATTTATTATTCACACAAGGAGTTGTCTTCTTTAATCCCTTCCATTAAGAGCTTGCAGTATTGCATGTTCCTTCTCGAGTCTCAATATTTAAATCATGTTGGGGATATATCTCAGGAACCCTCTCTCTTAGGGCCTAATCATAATGAATCAAATACTTGTGGTCAAGAGCTTGAATGTGACGAGGACCATGATTATATCGTGATGCTTAATGCCAATACACCTCTCACACCCTTCTTAAACCTCATACCCAAAATCACCTTTCATCTCAAGATTCTTCTCTATACACACACAATGGAAAATTTGAATACGCAAATGAAGAAATCAATGCTAATTATGTCAAACAATTTACGATACATTTGTATTCGATGATGGTGCTAATGAGTGGTCAAATGATGTAGACCAGTATGACTTTAATTATGCATGCGACGAATCCTCTTCTAAAGATATATATGAGTTCAATCAAGATCTTGATTTCTATAAAATTCTCGCTAATCCTTTGTTTCAATCAAAAGAGGATAAAGAACTTGGCACTACTAAGCACATCCCTCCTAGGCACAATTTTTATTTTGATGATAATAACTATTGTAGGGGCATTCCAATATTTTTTAATCCATGCTATGAATCTTCTTTACATCATGACGACCATGTTCCTGATAGAAAGGCCCCTAAAGATGATACTAATTTGTTTGATAAATTCATGGATCATCCCTCAAAGGTACAAACCCTAAACCCTAAATCTAATTCAATCAATACCTTCATCATTACTAGAAAAGCATGTGTTGGTTGGCATGTCTTAGAGGTTGGTGGTCATTTGTTTTAGCTATTGATTAATAATATCTCCACACAGTATACATATGTTGGTATACATATTTTTCTTGATCCCGCTTGGCCCAATATGCCTACCAAACTACCTTCAGATATTCCAAAATTTGAAGAAAAATCGGGGGAAGATCCCACCAACCATGTTATGATATTCCACTTATGGTGCTCTTCAAACAAAATCATGGATGATTCCATGCGCTTAAGGTTATTTTAAAGAACAACCACTGGTCCATCAACCAAATGGTATGTGGACGGAAAATCAGAGTCCCATGTGACTTTTGAATCCTTGGCCAAATCCTTTTTGGACTTTTTTCAACTACCAGTTCATCATGATATTGACTTAGAACTTCTCTCTAAGTGCAAACAAACCTCAACTATGCATATTGCTGACCACAACCACGAATGGCGTCGACGACATAGTTTGTGTAAAGTAGAAACCACCAAAGAACAACGCCTCAATTGGTTTCTTAAATCACTCATCTCTATAATTGCCAAAGATGTAGCATACACTTTCCCTCAGTCAGAAGAGGAATCCATTAGAAAGTCCCAACAATTTGACCTTATTTATGCTCAGTCAGGTTACTTATACACAGTATTACCTGATGCACCCAGACCCATACCATTTGGCCAGGAAAAACTTGGGATGTCCCACATTACGGATGGGTTGATTGGTACCAAAATACATCACAACCTTTACAGCCAACCACCACCTATTTATGGTGCACCTCAATATCTGCAACCATATGGAGGGCCATCTTATTACCCTCCAGCCCCTTACCAATAGCCATATCCTATTGCTTCCCCCCCACCCATGAGTGGGCCCTCACCAGTACCTATGATGCGCCCGACCTCTCAACCAAGTTCGGGTACACCTTTTACCTCAGCATATAACCTAGGAACAGGTGAAATCCATTCACCTTCCTATGCGCCCTATCGATCGTTGCCATAAAAAAATCCATATTTTCCATTTCCTGGTCCTCCACGGTCGCTTGCTCCTCCAAACAGACAACCACATGATAGAATTAACTTTGTTCATACCTCTCCCATTCAATAGCTTCATACTTTTGAATAGTTGAATACATAAAATCCGACCCATCAACCAAATAATGCCAAAAATAAAGGAAAAAAATGAAACAATAGTAACCCGGGACCAAGCGGAAATAACCCCCAACCCAACAATCCCGCTAGGGGAAATCCAAATCAAGGCAACCAAAACCCCAAGGGGACAATACCAACAAATGCCAAGGGAAGAACAACAACAACAATCTTCGTACTAACTTCCCTTGTGCTCTCTGTGGTGAGTATGGACACTATACACACCATTGGCCCCAAATTGCCAACTTCAAATGGATGAAATAATCCATGAACGCACCACGTCCTCCAATGCCACCTACCCCTCAACAAGCCCCACAACAGTACTTGCAACAGACCACCCCGACCGTTTTGAAAAACCCTATTCCACACCAAGGTTTGATGAATACCCAACATGAGGTACACCCTGCTCCACCCTAAATGGTGTAGTATCAAAATCTAGGTCCCATTCAACCTGGAAATCTGGCCAATCGCAACATCCTCCTTACTAGCAAAGAAGAAATTATTTTGCAAACACATGGTCGTCAGTACGGTGTTTCCCCTGAATCTACTCAAACCACTTTAGAAGTGGCTCCAACTACAACCGGACAACCCTTGATGATTCCATGCCCTAACACGGAACCAAACATTCACATACCTCGCATTCCATTAAGACGGAATGCCAATAAACCTCATGCTAGGGAGGCCCATAACTATAGTCTGGTCAATGACTTAGCTCAGTCTCTTGCAGCCATGTCTGTATTTGAGGTCTTCCAAACATTTCCAACTCAGCAGAAAACCTTGCTTTCCTCCTTGGGGGTAGTTGACCCAACTAATACTAGACTCATCACATTTGATCTAGATAGCATAGAACCACGCCTCCCCACTCTGGTAGATTTCAAGATACTAGTAAAGATTCAGAACATCACAATCCATCAGTGTATCATCGATGAAGGTGCATCCACCTGCATCATGTACAAAACTATATGGAAAAAACTTGGCTCCTCTGAGCTACTACCATCCACCATCACCCTGAGAACCTATGATGGTTGACCCTCATCCACCAAAGGAATTTTCCAAAATATCCTCGTCGAACTTGGGGGAAAAAACATCCTCATCGACATTGAATTTATCTATGCCCCACTTGATTACAATATCTTGTTCAAACGTAGCTACATGTAAGATATGAAGGCGGTGGAATATTTTGTGTTTCGAACGATGATGTACACCCACAACAGGAAGATCGTCACCATCGACCAAATCACACATTATGAGCCTTACCATTCTACCAACATTGATAATATTCTACCCCTTGTCTGCACTAGCGCAGATGCTTATTCAATCATTGACATGGGTCCCAGAGTTTTCAAAGATCCATCCTTGCTATGGGAATATCATGGAGTGCCAACCCTCCTACACCCTTTAGCACAAGTGTGCTTAGTATCTTCTAATGGAACAGATACCAGAGACAACATTCCTCCCACTGAGGCCCCTCCTCACATCAAATTTCCACCAATTGAAGAACCATTGCCTCAGGAATCTCCTGAGAACCCCACTACACCACTTATCCCTGAT
The DNA here is from genome assembly GCA_032191745.1 of Picea mariana. Classification (NCBI taxonomy): domain Eukaryota; kingdom Viridiplantae; phylum Streptophyta; class Pinopsida; order Pinales; family Pinaceae; genus Picea; species Picea mariana. Next base: position 31,218 of record JASDQU010752336.1, on the reverse strand, counting down.
TCCCACCGCCCCCCCTTTCCAGGGGAAAATCCCATTTTGGGAGATAGTCCCCCAAGACATTACCCAAATTTCCTTCTTCTACCCCCCACCTGGAGTCCAAGCATTCCAGGTAGCTGCAACCCTTACTCTTCCTAACATGGTGCTTTCCATCCATGTCTGATATCTACATCCACCTGCAATGGTTCCTCAACCATCTCTCCCTCCTCAAACAGAGGGAATACCGATGAAAATTCCAATACAGGCTCTTGCCACACCACCATCCCCCCCCACTATTGGCACCATTGTAGCTGCTAGGGGAAGACAGAAGAAGAAAGAGCCCACAACTCCACTTCCTCCTCAATTTTAACCTCCTTGTGCACTATGCGAAAGAGATGGGCACCCCACTGATCGATTCCCTACTCTTCCCGAGTTACACAATCTGATCCAACTCCCTATAGAAACCACATTACTCACCACTCCACTGAGTACATCTACTACTACTCCAAAGTGCTCCACTGCAGGAAACAAAGGGTTGTGAACCAAATTTGCTTGTGCCATATGCTTAGAATACAACCATTATACTCATCATTTCCCAGCTCTACCTCAATTTTGCCAAACCTTAGCCGCGGTACGCCAAATGTCTCGGCCAAAGCCCACTCGGCCACCTTCTAACAAGGCTCACATTACTGATATTCGATACATTTCTTCATAGATACTTGTGCGAACGAGGCACTCTCCACAATATCAGGACATTCACTTTATGTCCAGTGGTCCCTCACACCTTGTACATGATATCCCATCTGCATCCTCACCATTAGAGGACAATCACACTTTAACAGTTCCCTCTTTAATCTCCCAAGATCCACTATATTCTCGCATTTTTCACTGTGAAGAAGATATCCTAGAAGACCTCACTACCCCTGATTTCCCATGGAGTGCACTCCATCACTAAGCACTTTTTCTCTCATAGGAGGCCTTTCACCCTCCTAGCCAAGCTTCCATCTGTGCAATCAAAACCAAGGATTTTATCCCTTCAGGGAATATAGACTAGTTCAATAACCCTATCCCTGCCCCAGATGCTTTTGAAGAAGGAAACATGGCCAACATTTCCCCCACCATCAAAATCGACATTTCCATTAAACAAGGAATCATAGAAGAAATCACCATTGATGTCATATGCTCCCCTAAAGAAATCACAGCTTAAAAATCTCTCTTTCAAGAATACCAGTATATTTTTGCCTGGTCATATAAGGAAATTCCCGAACTTGATCCATATATTGTCGAACATCAAATAGACACTTGGCTAGATATCGCCCCAATTCGTCAAAAGTAGCGACCCCTTCACCCATCCAAAGCTACAGCTATCAAAGCCAAAATTGACAAGTTACGCTATATCAGGTTCATTTACCCCATTGCGTACACTTCATGGGTATCCAACCCCATATCTGTTAACAAAAAATAGGGCACCATTCACGTTTTCATAGACTTTATCAATCTCAACCATGCCTATCCCAAAGACAACTTTCCAACTACCTTCATCGACCAAATTATCGATGACTGTGCAGGCCATGAAGCATTGTCCTTTATGGATGGGTTCTCCAGCTACAACCAAATCCAAATCCATCTAGCAGATCAATATAAAACTGCTTTTACTACCCCTTGGGGTACCTTTTCTTATCGCTTAATGCCTTTTGGACTCAAGAACGCGGGTTCTATGTTTCAACGGGCCATGACCTATGTTTTCCATGATATTTCTCGCATCTTCCTCACTTATTTGGATGACCTCACTGCTCGATCCAAAAAGTGAACTCAACATTTAGATGACTTACACACTGTTTTCCACTAATGTTGCCAGTATAATATCCTATTGAACCCCCTCAAGTGTGTATTTTGCATCACCATCAGATGCCTTCTTGGGTTCATTGTCTCCCAACACGGCATCACGGTGGATCCCCTCAAGGTCCAAGATATCACGAAAATTCCACCGCCTAGGAATTTACACCATTTGCAGAGCTTACAAGGTAAAGCCAACTTTTTACGTCGCTTTGTCCCAGTCTACGCCACTCACACACATGGATTCCTTCGCCTTTTGCTTCATGATATACCATTCTGATGGGATGAGCATGCTTAAACAACTTTTAATGACTTAAAATACGCCTTATCCAATGCTCCTTTGATTAGTCCTCCAGACTATGATAGCGATTACATCCTTTACTTATCAACCTCAATCGTCTCAGTAGTAAGAGTCCTCGTCCAACTAGTGGAATAGGGGTGTGAACATGTCATTTACTACATCAGTAAAAATCTTTCAGGGACACCCCTAAAGTATAATCATGATGAGAAACTCTCCCTACCAGTTGCCCTTGCAGTCCAAAAGTTGCACCATTATATCCTGCTTTGAACTACCAAAGTCGTAGTAGATTCCAACCCCATGCAGTACTTACTTAGTTGACGACAAATTAATGGAAAATTTTTCCGATGGGTCGTCATCCTCCAGGAATACGATCTAGAGTTCTCAACTCCTAAAGTAAAGAAATAAATTATCCTCATCGAACTCATTATGGCCTTTCCCTCAGAATCCTAATCATCCCCCATCAATATGGATTTCCCCAATGAACACCTCTTCTTCATCCCCTTCGATGACCCTTGGTATGGTGACCTTCTCGTCTACCTTAGGACACATAACTTTGGGTCTCATCTCTCATGATACAATCATCGGTGCATTCGCCATCAGGCCCCTCGATATCTCCTTATTGGAGACATTATTTATAGACGTGGGGTTGACACCATCCTTCGTCGATGTTTGACCATCAACAAAGTTGACAGAGTCCTGAACGATTGCCATAGCGACACTTGTGGTGGTCACCTCTCGGGTATGTCCACAGCCCAAAAAATCATTCGAGCAAGCTAATTTTGGCCCACATTGTTCCATGACTGCATCCATGCTGTCAAAATATGCGACAAATTCCAGCTCTATGCAAACAAAGCATGAGCGCCACGAGCTCTTCTACATCTAGTCATCACCATCAGCCCCTTCTGCAAATGGGGCATAGAATTTATTACTTGCAATCCTCCATCTAGTAATGGACACAAGTACAATATCGTGGCATTCGATTAATTTACCAAATGGGTCGAAGCCATGCCCACTTTCAATAATACCATTGACACATCAGCACATTTTTTCTTCAACCATGTCATTACCCAATTTAGAGTCCCACTACAGTTAGTGTCCGATCACGATAAAAAATTTGAGAACGAGATCTCCATATAAATCTCCTCAAATTTAGTCTTATGCCATGAGTTTGCCTCTCCATACTACCCTGATTCTAACAGACAGGTTGAGGCTATCAACAAAGTCCTCAAAACCATGCAACAATGTACCGTCAACAAACATAATACCAACTGGCATCATATGTTGTTTTTCGCGTTATGGGCTTATCGCACGACAATCAAGACTTCCAACGGTTTTACATCATTCCACTTCATCCATGGGATTGAAGACACCCTCCCTATCGAGTGAGAAATTTCCACGTTATGCACTACCATCACGATATTACCTAACACTGCTCCAATGAAGAAGTGTTTGTTGAACTTAGAGTCAATGGATGAAGATCATCGATATTCATTACAGAACAACGAGGTAGCCAAAAAATGGTCCAAAGCCACCTTTGACTACCATGTCAACCTTCGTTCATTCAATGAAGGGAATCTCGTCTTATCCTACGATATCGCCCATGATACCCTTGGTCATTAGAAATTCGATTCCTTATGGCATGGACCCTACATCATTCAACACTGCCTCACCAAGGGGGCATACATCATGGCCTCTCCAGAAGGATACCCTCTCACAGAACCCATCAATGGGTTGTACCTAAAGACGTTTTACGCCTAAGCATAGCCTTTCTACCTTAAGATCTTCTTTGTACACATTTGTAGAGTTTTTAGTTTTCATTTTCACCACCACTCCTCATGTCTGATCTACCATCCGTGTTCTTGATAGATGCATCCTCCATCGACCTACCACATCAGTTACACTAACAGTGCCAGCCACTAGACCCAAAATCTCGCTTCGGCCACTTGGGACCTATATACCCCCTCACATGTGCTGCTCCACTCCAGTGGCATCTTTTTGGGCTTAGCTACCAACAACCAAGATGAATATGCCATCGTCATTAGTCTCCTCACCGAGTCCAGTCACCGCCACATTCTTCACCTTAGCGTTCATCTTACAACTCAACAATTTATATCGTGTCTATGATCCTTGCCTCTTTCAAAAATACCTGCAAGTTATGCTACTATCTCGCAACTTTGATTCAATCACATTTACACATATTACAAGACAATTTAATCAAATAGTAGATAACATGGCTAACCAGTATTAGATTGGCATTTATCACATTAAAAAATCATCACATATACATAAGCATCATACATCTATCACAACATATAGATTAGACATCATAAATCATCAAAAACATGTAGACATGAATGATCCAAACATATATATATATATATATATATATATATATATATATTATTTAGCTCTAAAATAGAACTAGACTTAAGACTTCAGTTGCAACTCAACATTACACTTTAGTTCTAGAATAGAACTAGACTTGAGAATTCAGTTACAATTCAACTCTTTACAAGGCAATTCGAAATTATCTTCATGGTGGATAATGTTACACATGCCAACGCACTAGATCAATACATTTATATTATTTTCAATATTAGGAATATCATTTGTTTCTATCTAATAGGAATTTTATATTCAACCTAACATTTGCTAGATGCCTTGACTTTTGCTCATGTCTCACAAGGTTTGACTAGGCTCACAGAGGTTGTATGTTCCCCCTGACTTTTGAACTAGTCTTTCTATGCTCACAGAGGTTGTATGTTCCCCTCGACTTTTGCACTAGACTGTCTATGCTCACAGAGGTTGTACCTTCCCCCTGGCTTTTTCATTAGAATCACATAGCATCTTTTTCGTCCTGAATTTTGGTTTGACTCACAAAGGTTGTACGTTCCCGCTGGCTTTTTTCAATACATCACAAGACTGGTTCATTCTCCAAATCTCCCTAGCTAGCCTTAGGGTGGCCCATATGGCCTCTCATTGGAGAATAACTATCGATGCTTCCAACTTTAACACTCCCTCTTAGCGAGGGAGTCATTCTCATCCACACCAAGCTTGCTTCTCAGCTGCACAAACTGTCTCGAGGTCAGAGGCTTGGTCAGGATATCAGCTACCTGCTCTCTCTTGGTTGTGTACTATAACTTTACAGTTTTTCTCTGGACCAATTCTTGGATGTAGTGGTACCTCATTTCAATATGTTTTGACCTGGCATGAAATATCAGGTTCTCTATCAATTTTATGCAAATTTGATTATCACAGTGAACCATCATCGTCTCGAGCTTGTCTCCAAACAACCCAGAAACCAATTTTATGATCCATACTTCTTCCTTGCTAGCATCACTTGCTGCAATGTACTCAACCTCTATTGTACTCTATCCAATGGATCCCTACTTCCGTCTTGACCAAGAGATCATAGCATATCCTAAACTGAAGCAGTATTCGGAAGTACTCTTCCAATCCACTGGGCTTCCTTCCCAGTCAATATATGCATACCCATGCAGAAATAAACCACCACTCGATGTATATCTTAGACCATAAGTAATGGTCCCTCTGAGATATTTCAAGATTTTCTTTACTACCACCCATTGTCTTTGTCTCAGTTCAGTCATGAATTGACTCATTGCAATCACTGCATAGCATATATCTGGCCTTGTGTGGATCATGTACATAAATGATCCAATCAACTTCCTATACATGGTGGGATCCACCAAATCTGAACCTATATCAGAATCATGCAGCTTCCTCAGGTTGGTAACCATCAGAGTAGACATGGATTTCCAATCCATCATACCAAACCTCTTTAGTACATCCACTGTGTATTTTCCTTATGTCAGAAATATCTCGCCCTGTCTTTGCCACACTTCCAATCCTAGGAAGTAATGCATTAAGCCTAAGTCTTTCATCTTGAATTCTAAGGTTATGTACCTCTTACACCAGGCTATTAGCCCTTCATCTCCTATTAGAAATAGATCATCAACATACAAGATTAGTATAATAGGTTGGTTACCTCTTACCTTGAATTACAGATTTTGATCAGCATTACTTTTTTGAAATCCCGGGCTTTTAAGAAATCCATCAATCTTGTCATACCAAACTCTGGGATCCTTCTTAAGACCATACAAGGCCTTCCTTAGCTTGCATACATGAGTGCCTCTGCTATGTAGTATAAAACTAGCTGGTTGTTCCACAAAGACCTCATGTTCAATATTTCCATTCAAGAATGTTGTTTTTACATCCATCTGATGTAGCTTCCAACCAAGAACGGGAGCTAAAGCAATAATAGTTTGAATGGAGGTATACCTACCTATAGGAGAAAAAGTATCTTCGTAGTCGATTCCTTCTTTCTGAGTGAATACTCTGGCTACAAATATTTTTTGAACTTTTCCACACTTCCATCAACTGGATGTTTGATCTTATAGATCCATTTGGAAGAAACCATTGATTTGTCTTTTGGCCTCGGCACAATGTCCCAAACATTGTTCTTTATAATAGAACTGTATTCTTAAAGCATGTCATCCTTCCATACTTGTAATTTATATGCTTCTTCAAATGAAGAAGGTTCAACATCACTAATGTTTCTCATTAGTGCAACATAGCCTCCAAACCTATGAGGCCTCTTCCTTTCCCTGAAAGTTTCTTTGGGAGCACTTATCCTTTCTACTTCCTGCACTATTTATTTAAGCCACCCTAGTTTCCTTTTGGTTGGAGGTTCTTCAAGAGTTCTTTCTAACCCTTTAATAGGTTCTAGGGGCTCATTACTTGGCCCTTCACGGGGTTCTTCCCTCTGATCATCTAACTCTTCATTTTCAAAAGAGAATGAAGTTGGTTGAACTACTTATGATTCTTGTTGAAGCTCTCTGGATTTCTTAAATGCGGCTTCCTCATGGAAAGTAACATCTATGATTACCTCTATTTTCCTCTGACCTGGTACATAAATCCTATAAGCCTTGGAGTTCTCACTATACATAACAAAAACCCCTTTCTTTCCTAAGGGTTCCATCTTTGTCCTCTTTTCCTTAGGGATATGAATATACACAAGACACCCAAATATCCTTAGATGCCCTACTTTAGGTTTGATCCCTGAGAATACCTCTTCAGGAATCTTGTCCTTCAATATAGCATGTGGACACATGTTCTGAATATACACGGTAGTGGAGGTAGCTTCTACCCATAAATAATTTGGCAGATCCTGGTCAAACATCATTGCTTTCACTGCCTCACAAATTGTCATGTTTTTCCTCTTAGCAACTCCATTTTGCTGAGGGTTATAAGGCATGGTCAACTATCTCTTGATTTTTGCTAACTTGCAGAAATCATCAAACTAAAGAGATTCAAACTCTCCTCCATCGTCTGTTCTAAGGATTCTTATGTGTTCCCCTGTTTACTTTTCAATAAAGGATTTATCCTCTTTGAATTTATCAAATGTGTCACTTTTAGCTTTAAGGAAATATATCCAACATTTTCTTGAGTAATCATCAATAAAAATGACATAATACAAACAATCACTGAGTGAGGGAGATGACATGGGACCACATATATCAGAATGTACTAGATCTAAGATGCCCCGAGCTCTATTGTCACTACTAGGAAATGCTTTCTTTATATTTTTACCTAGCATTCATCCCTTACAAATTTCATTTTTACTAAGAGAAATAGAGGGCATGCCACATTCCATGTTCTGTAGATATGGAAGATATTTGTAATGAAGATGTCCAAGTCTTATGTGCCACAAATCGTTGGAGCTAGTCGCATCATGAGCCAATTCCTGAACTGATTGTCTTGACATGACGTACAGTCCTCCACTGCGAGTTCCAATGGGTTCTGTTGTACTTAAGTGGCTACCTTTAGCCCATAGTAGTGCCTTCCTGTCCTTGAATATCACCCAATATCCCTTGTCCTCAAGAGTTGCAACTGATAGTAGATTCTTCTTGAGCCCTGGAACATATAATACTTCATCAACATGAAGTCTAGCCCCAGATTCCAATCTAAAGGAGATAGAGCCTGCTCCCTCTATCTTGTAACATTTGTCATCCCCAAGCTCAACCTACTTTGCAAATGATTTTGTCTTGAAATCTGGGAGGATATCCTTATACTATGTCATGTGTTTAGATGCACCACTATCTACTAACCAAGTTTTCAACCCCGTGCAAACTGAACTAGATAAGGAAAAAACCAATTAATATTATTTTCTATTTTCTTTCTCATTAGGAGGAATTTTTTGATTTCTTTTGGATCCATCATCCTCAGTAGTTGAGGCATCATGTTTCCCTTTCCTTGGATATTTCTTTCTAAACCAACAATATTTAGAAAAATGACCCAACTTATTACAACTAAATCATTTAATCTTAGATGTATCAATATTATTTCCTTTGAATGTACCTTTGGTGTTTGTCTTCCACTGAGAGCCTTTCTAGAAAGTGCCTTTCTTCTTTCCCTTGAATCTTGATGCTAAAGTTGAATGCTCTTCTTTCGTTGGCTCACTCTTGGTAGCCGACTCTCCTCATAGAGTCAATCATGCCATAACCTCTCAAACGTGGGTTGAATCTCTCTCCCACTTACACTAGATAAGAAGGTCTCCCATGAAGAAGGAAGACCGTAAAAAATGGCCTGCACTAAATCATCATCCTCCACTGTCAACCCTGTGACCAAAAGATGATCTCTGATTTGGGCTATCCTGGAACAAAAACATGTCACTGATTCACCTTTGTCCATCTTCAAATACTGAATCTTGTGCTTAAGTGTCCTCTTCTGAATTGGATTTTGTTTCTCATATAGACTCACTAAGGTATCCATATAGTCCTTGGCAGTCATTAACGAAGTCATTGCAAGCATTATACTATCTTTTACCGAGTCAAAGATGATTTTCTTGGACTTTTCTTGAATCTTCCAGAAGGTTCTCTTCCTGTATTATTCGTGGGTTCCTCCACCAGTGTGGTCACATACTGCTCAAGATCATTCTCTTGCAAGATATTTGTTATCCAGAGATTCCACACATTGAATTTGGTAGATCCTTTGAGCCTATCCTCAGCCCTGACTGAAATGGAGGATGCCATGGACTTCAAACTGGAAACTTAATCAAGCTATCTTGGATCTGTGTGTACCTGCTGCTACACTTAAACACGTTTAACACACCCTAATCTATGATACCATGTTAAATTATTAGCTTGATTTCTTATGCGGATTAATTCTTTTATTTTCTTCAACACTTTGATTCTAGCTTAATACACTTCAACAGTACCAAATCATAATCGAATAGAAATAAGTAAGCATGCACATCAACAACATATATGCCCTGGGGAAACCCTGTACATGGAGAAAAACCCCAACAAACGATATTCCTTTATTGTATTAATAATGTAAGATCACTTACAATAATCCACCATGAATGTTCTTCTCTTAAATATCTTGCCAAGATGACTCTTACCTGACAAAGACCTAAAAGACCTTGCTGAAATACACCTTTGATATACTACCTCTATTGTTGATATACAACACTGATATGATGCTTTGGTATGTTTCCTCTTTATCACTGATGTGTGCCTCTATTGCTTCACCCTTAACCTGCATCTCAAAACTATGTTGAATAGAGGGGTTGACCTCTACTTATATAGGTTGAAGAGGAGAAGAGGAGAGATTTGAAATAGTAACTTGTTTGCATGAGTTAATCATAACTCATATTCATACTTTAGTTCAAACTTTAGAACTATACTCAAGACTAGTATATTCTAGTTCAAAAATAGAACTAGACTTGAGAATTTAGTTACAACTCAACATTACACTTTAGTTCTAAAATAGAACTAGACTTAAGAATTCAGTTGCAACTCAACATTACACTTTAGCTCTAAAATAAAACTAGACTCAAGACTTCAGTTGCAACTCAACATTACACTTTAGTTCTAAAATAGAACTAGACTTAAGACTTCAGTTGCAACTCAACATTACATTTTAGCTCTAAAATATAACTAGACTTAAGACTTCAGTTGCAACTCAACATTACACTTTAGTTCTAAAATAGAACTAGACTTGAGACTTCAGTTACAAATCGACTCTTTACAAGGAAATTTGAAATTCTCTTCATGGTGGATAATGTTACACGTGCCAATGCAGTAGATCAATACATTTATATCATTTGCAATATTATTAATATTGTTTGTTTCTAGCTCATAGGAATTTTATATTCAACCTAACGTTTTCTAGATGCCTTGACTTTTTCTCATGGCTCACAAGGTTTGACTATGCTCACAGAGACTGTATGTTCCCCCTGACTTTCGCACTAGTCTGTCTATTCTCACAGAGGTTGTACATTCCCCCTGACTTTTACACTAGACTGTCTATGCTCACAGAGGTTGTACATTCGCCCTAACTTTTGCATTAGACTCACATAGCATCTCGTTCGTCCTGACTTTTGGTTTGACTCACGGAGGTTGTACGTTCCCCCTAGATTTTTTCAATACCTCACAAGACTGGTTGATTCTCAAAATCTCCCTAGCTACCCTCAGGGTGGCCCATATGGCCTCTCATTGGAGAATGACTATCGATGCTACCAAATTTAACACCCGTGGCTCTGCACGCAGTGGTCGCATTGGTCCCTGGCAAGACGAATTCTCGACCATCTCGACCTCACAGCCTCGGGGCCCCACATCTGCAAAACAACACCAAACATAGATTCAACATCCATATATCATATTCTACGCTATCAAAATCATGAAACATAAATACACAGACATACCTCTCTGATCCCAAACCTCCACAGGAGGTAGCATCATGTCAGGGTCGTGTTGGTAGGCCATACCACCGTATGGGTACCGTAGTATGACCTATGGCATATGACGCCACACGTGTTCCATAGTGGTCATGAAATAATGGCCACCCTCTCCTCCACTCCCCCATGCCGAGCCAACACATTGGCCCACCGCATCAGAGGCGGCTCTCATGATCC
>JASDQU010752336.1:0-11929 GCA_032191745.1 Picea mariana | reverse complement strand
CTGGAATGGAATCTTACTTTGGTGGGCCCCCTATAAATACGTGGCCTAAATATATTGGTCTCGAGTCCCACCACCTCTTGCTGTCTGACATACCTCGTCACCTTGTGACGTCATCATCCACCATTCCAAAAGCGTCACATCCCATAACTCTATCAGTCTTTCTCCCTCTTTCAATCGTGTCAAGTCCCCTCACCATGATTTTTCCCCCAATCGATAACCGCCACATCACCCATCTGTATCCCTCAGCCATTGTCACCTACCATCTCACATTCTAAATGACCTGTTGGCCATTTATTACTGGATAACTTATCCATTAACCAGCTAACATGTCCCTCGCGCCCAACGGATACCCATTTACTTAAAATTACCCTCACTCTTATTTCCTCCACCATTCACCCACTCATTGCACCAGAACATTTACCCCGTTTTCTTCTCTGTTACAGTCAGTCGCCCTCATCTATAGTTGTCCCCACTAACATTGTTTTATTTGTAGGTATTGTTGCAGTAATGGCACCAAAATCAAAATGAATAGAAGGAGAGGAGAATCTGTTTCTCCCGCCTCCTGTCGATCTCGACAGGATTCCACTGGTCGACAAAGACTACTTAATCACAGACACTAAGTGTGATTTCGACTTCGCAGACCTTCAATCATGGATTAAAGAAGTCTTCCTGGACCAGAGTGATGAAATTGGACTCTGGGAGTCCAACCTAGCCTTGTATCTCTTCCCCCAGATTCACCATTTCCCAGAGTTCGTCATCAAGTGCCAAGCCCACTACATTCCCGAGCAAAGACCCATCGTATCCTCGTCTGGAGAAGTTCTTTTCCTCATCACACCTGAAACCATCAACCAAATGATGTAAATATGTCGAGCCGACTCTGCATCACCTTTTAACCTTGAAATCCTTACAGAGTTATACCAGAAGATGACTTTCCCTCAAAGAGCTCAAATATTTGATCTTTTCCTCCCACAATCCGCTCAGCTCCCCGCTACAAATCCCCCTTATCCTTCTTCCATGTTCTCAACCAAAGGAAACCAGATTATCACGTCCCTATGTGCCTTGTTGGGTTATTATTCAGATCAGTGGGTAGATGAACCCATTCTGGGATTTTTGTTTGTTTTCTCCACCAATGAGAAGCCTACTACACAGTTCGACTTCAGCATGTTCCTGGCGAACAATATTCACGAGCAATTTGTCAATTTTACTACAGAAGGCATGTTCCGGTATTCTTCAATACTGGCATACCTGTTCATTTTCTTCCAAGTGGACAAATTTGCTTTTTCTATGCAGAAGATGCACGGAGATGGTAGACCCTAGGCAGTGACCGCATGGACTTCCCTACTCAGGCATAACTCCCTGGTATTCAGTTTCAAGTTGTTCATCGATCAATTCTACCACCCAGTGGTAAGTATTCTCAACGGCAGACTCAAACCCACGATTAATGACGAAGTTCAGAGGATCCTACATCTCTCAGATCATACAAAAACTGGTGATTGGTAACTGTACCAAAATCACACTGAGATCAGAGTCTATGGGTGCGATTTGGCCCCATATAAACTGCCCAAATACTTACCTATCAGGATTTTTTCTCTAGAATACATAAGGCAAGTGATAAACTTGGATGATATTCATTTTGTGTCTTTAAAGAAGAAGCAATAGCTCAGAATCAAAGGATATATTGGGTCTTTCATATGCAACAGTCGAGGCATCGGGGAGGAAGCAGACAAGCTGCTAAAGGAAATGAAATTCCGTGTGGGATCATTTCAAAGATGAGGATAAAAAACAAGCATCTCCCGTATGTCCATGAATATAGGTTGGAGGTAGAGAAATTTGCAAATTAGATAGGATGGGAACCAAACACTATGGTTGAAATGGAACAACAGGACCCCCCGGTCACTATATCGTAGACAACGACACCACAGGCTCCAAAGGAGAAAATGCCTAGGCAGGATTTGTCACCTCCTGTCACTGAAGTGTCATTAGAAGAATTTCGACTGCATACCAAGAGGCCCAAAACTAGTCTAGTTCCTGACCCAGCTAAAGAAAAGAAAGTTCCATCTACTACAGTGATAGAGGTTGACAGGCCGCCCCTCAGTACAAGAATCAAGCAGATTATAACCACTATGTTACCAAAGAAGACTATAAATACTACATCAATCAACCAGCAAGGAAATACAGGACCAAAGCTGAGCATCTTTGAGAAATGTGACTTGATCAAGAAAAAGAATCAAACTCTGACCAACAGCACATACGCCCAATTCTGGAAGAAGATGTCAACTGCTCAACACAGGCTGTTATCAGCATTCGACGCAGAGAAGGGTAGAATGAACATGGCACTCCTCCAAGCATAGGTACGAGACCCAAAGGTAATCACCGATTACAAAGGGGCCACTTTTTAATTCCAGACTAAGGAAGTGCATCCAGTCGATCAAATGGATCTGCACAGACAGACGGGAGAAATGGTTTTCTCCATGCTGGAACATGCTTCCACTACTGCCTCAAGGTTACAAGTGTATCTGAACAATGTCCAAAGACAGTTGAAGTTGGAGAAAATATCCTCCTTTGCCAAAGATATCAGGATCAAGAAGTTGGAGGAACTAGTCCTCAAGATCGGGTATGAACCCTCAAATGTGAAAGTAGTCGAGGAGATGATCAAGAAGAAAAATGCAGACATAGAATCTTTAAGGAAACAATTAAATCTCCCACCAACAGTAGACTCGCAGGCAAAGGAAATAGCAGAGACAGAAGGGGAAAAAGATGAGATTCTTAAGTTAATCATGGAGCAGAATGCACAACTGAAGGAAATGGAAACCAAGATGGAGAAGCTTGTGAAAGAGAAAGAACAGATGAAACCAATGGAAGTCATTCCATTGAGTGCAGTTCCACTCTCAGGAGTGAGCACAACATCAGTAGCAGAAGTCCCATTGGTGAATCCACTGATGTCTCTGGAAAAGATGGTTGAATTGGCCAAATCTATGAAAGAGATGAACCTGCAGAAGACAGAGATTAGAAGGCTCAAAAAGGAGATTGAGAACCTTCAGGAACTCAAATCCTCTTATCAAACCAGCTTCTCCTAGGAAAAACAGGTGTCAGACCAGCTCAAACAAGAGTTACAACATCTCCAGAGGCAAACAGTGGCAGGTAAAACTCTGGCCAAAGTCAAAGAAAGTGTCTAGAAAAATATCACCAAGTCTATTAATGAGATATGGCCAATGATACAGATCATGTTTGGGAAAAATGAATTGGTGAAAAGAAGTAAACAAGCCATCGAGAAGATCAGATAAGAACTAGGAGAGATTCCCACATAGCCTAATGAAATCATCAAATTCTTGAATTCTAAAACAAGAGAGGAGTTGGAAGAGCTGACAATTGAGGATAGAACAGAAACCATCCTTGAGGTCAAAAGAGTCTTGACCAAGAGAGGACTGATGCTACAACTAGAAGAAAAATTTCAGGCCATGGAACTAGGGGCACAAAGGTTTTTTAGCAAGATTGAGGCTCTACAGAAGAAAGTTCTTCCTGGTCTGAAGGTGATAAACGACAAACTGATGACACTCCCAGACTACAAAAAGAGACTAGCCGATGTGGCTAAGGATAGTTCAAAGTTTTTAGGAATTCAAGGCAGCATCCATGGCAAGGCATTCCTAGATGCACTTCATTTGGACATGAACATTCAGCATGAGATCCGGTACATCTTCATCACCAAGCTTACTTTCACCAAGTACACAGAAATGGATGAAGTTTATCAAAGGCTACTCAAAGTCAGCGTTCCCAGTCATCTTCGATGGAAAGAGCTTTGTCACCTAATCGAGTAGTAGATGAGCTGTCCCAGCCTAGTCAACTGTCTAATCAGACGAGGTCATGCAAAGGCCTCACCAACGGTTCACCCAGAAAACAACATGCAATTGCGACACATCATCAAGCAGTTCCTAGATTTTTGTAATTTGTTAAGTTAGTTAGTCTAAAAATAGATTTACCACATCCTGATCTTTAATGATAGGATCGCTTGTAATTTTGGGTTATAAATACTTCACTTTTCGAAGTATTGAGGGTTGATCTTTATGCCCTACGAGCTACCAGACTATAATATTTTTCAAGAGATCTTCCATTAATTTAAAGAGGCATTTTCACAGGTTTCTTGCGTGTACTCATTGGTGATGGTTTCCTGTCTAAGTTAAATGTTATTCTCTCTTAGTTATCACACTATTTTCTAAATCTAATATTTGAAAGTAACGAATGTTGCAGGATTTATCTCGTATACCCTGTTTCTAACTTAAAAGGATTTTAGTGTTTTATCTTTTGATTTTACGATAAAGAAATTCTTAATTTCTTCTTTGTTGTAATTTACTTTCTCATCTTTTCTGCTATTCCTCATTTATGCTGCTAAAAGAATCCAACGATTACATTATCTTGCCTTGTGAAAGTTTTCTTTGTTTTCTGGTTAGATTTCATTTCATAATACAGACCCCATAGCCCAATGGATGTGTAAATCCCTCTTAGCCAACCTAATGAACACTACAACAACAAAACCAACATATTTTATTTACCTAGCCTAATATTTTAAATTTGAAACATATCTAAATCATATAGAGAGATCCCTCTCTAAAGTTAGTAAGGCTAGATCCCAGCTTCAAGGTGGTTGGATAAAGTTACCTCCCGTAGATTTCTTCTTTTCCGAAAACCTCTAGGAAATTTATAGAGCGTTAACATAGTGGCAACCATACTGAGGAACAGAACTAAATTTTTTTTAACCTCACGTCTTCTTTTCCCTAGAAGAAAAGTTTGCTTTTGAAATACTGCAAATCTGAGAAGAAAGTAATGTTTAGAGTTTGTTAAAAACTTGCACATATTATTTTCATACTTGTAAAAATAAAAAGTATATATATAAAAGATCAAAAAGAAATATGTCTCCCAAAAGAGCTTATACTCGATCTCACCCAGACCCAGAACCTGCGATAGCAACAGATAATCTAGAACAATTTCTTAGGAAAAAGACCCTTGTTGAAGGTTCAGTAAGTCTTAATCCCCTTCAGAAGTCCCCTTCCCTTCCATAGGAGCTTGTTACCCTTCAGGATCTTGACTTTGATGTCCTTTTTGAACAAATCCTGTTTAGAATGAAATCCGATAGCTTTGTGACTGAAATCCTTCTGGACCCAACTGTCTTGCAACCCCAGACTCCTAAAGTTCTATCTCCCACTGCTAAACCTCAAACCACTCACTCTGTACCAGCTAGTCCCTCCTCATCCTCGTCCTCTGTCACTACCCCACCTATCATCCAGTTTGTCGTCCCGCCTCCTCTGCCTATCATGGAAACCATATATCCTCCCTTGGTGTTGGCTGCACCCCTTCATGCTATGCCCCAAGACTATAAAACGTGACTTTCACAGTTTGATGGAACAGGACCTTTGAGCGTCGAGCAGCATGTTGATAAAATGAATGATTATTTTGATCTGCAGGAAGTAGATGAGGCTGACGTTCAAATGAGATTTTTTTCCTAGAGTTTGATGGGTGACGTTAAGAAATGGTATAAATGTTTACCTGCTACCTCAGTCCTTGACCTTACCGCATTTCAAAGAATTTTTCTAGATAGATGGGAGGTAAAGAAAAACCCTCTCCAAATATTGTCGGAATACGAAAGTATTAGAAGAAATCAAGGTGAGACAGTACAAGATTACTGCATCTATTTCAACAACCTGTACAATGCAATTCCAGCCAATATTAAACCTCCACAAGGTTTAGTATTGATAAATTTCCCAGATGGTTTTGACGCTAATATGTCGTATCAATTAAGGGAAAGAAACTCCACCACCCTGGAGGACATGCAAAAAAGTGCAATAAGTGTGGAGGCCAACCTATTGGAAAAAAGGGCATGACAAAGGACATAGAGGAGAGTCACAATTAAAGAGGAACCTTCCACATCATCCTTCGATTCCAAATTGGATTCCTTGGCTAGAGAAATGGAAAGAATGATGGAGAGACTTACTGTATCCGAAAGAAATCCTCCTAGAGAAAACCCACCAGCTCCTCAAGTTCAGAATCCTAACTTCAGAAAGAAACCCTCCTCAAATCAGGAAGAGAGATCTTAGGGATCAAAGGGAAGAGAGAGGTCCAGATCAACAGATCAGACCTCCCCTACAAGAAAATTATGTTGATGAAGGAGAGGAAGTAATTGAAGAACTAGAGGATACTCACATAAATCTCATGGGCATTCACGATAACGAAGCTATTTTCCTTACCCAGGAAGAGCAAGAACTTTTTCTTCTCAATCAAACAAAGGTTAGTGAAGAAGTTGAAGATGTCGAACAACAGGCATTCAAAAATGCTATTTTGGAGGTACACCGACAGTACAATCTGTGAAGTAAAAAGACAAATGGAAGTTCCCCAAAAAAGGTGATTGAAACGAAGAAGATAGCCGAAACCCAAAAATCCCCTGAGCCTTCTGCCGAGAAGATTCCTGAGAAAGGTAATGTTGAAGTTCCAACAAAAAGAAACCTTACTGTTCTGAAAAGATCGTCGCAGTCTGAGGTTTCATCAATTAACCCACCAACTACTTCTGGTCAGAAAATTGTGGTGGAAAAACCAAAATTGTTGAGCCAACGCAGAGCACCTACACCTTTTAGCCTCGAAGGGGAATTAGCCAAAGTAAAAATTCCCATTCCACTTTCTGAGTTGATGAACAAAGACACTTACCATTCACAGGTGATTAAAGTGCTGACCATTGAACCTGATATAGGTACAAAGGCCTTAACCGTTGGATTGGTGAATCATTCAGATATTGTGAACCTTACAGATGATCAACCTGAACTCCTGTTCGAACCTGAAGTGGATGGCCAGACCGACAATGGTGTTGTCGCTCCTTTTTACATCAGCCTTAATATACACGAATTGATTCTGCATAATGCTATGTTAAATTAGGGTGCTTCCCATAATCTGATGCCTAAAGTAGTGATGGAAAAATTGGGACTGGAGGTCACCAGACCTTACAAGGATTTACACTCGTTTGACTCCAGTAAAGTTAGATGTATCGGTTTGATCAAGGATTTGTGTATCACCTTGGTTCAGATTCCTACAAAAAGCATGGTCATGGATGTTGTAGTTGCAGACATTCCCCCGAAGTATGGTATGTTGTTGTCTTGGTCTTGGGGGGCCAAGTTGAAAGGTACCTTGCAATTGGATATGTTGTATGCCACTGTCCCAGTTTTTGGGAAACAAAGAAGGCTATACAAAGAAACATTGATGAAATACATGGTCAGTAGCCAAGAAAAATTGCACAACTATCCTCTGTACTCTGCACATTCTGACCTGGATTCTTTTATCCTATACAATGATGGCGATACAGGAGAAAAAGTCACTCAGCTGGAAGTAGATACATCTGGTCCAGACGAAGGCCAAGAAATCATTAAGGTAGAAAGAAAGAAATATGTGATAACTGAAGAATTGACAGTAGGTTTCTGGAGCATGGATTTTGATGGAGCTGTAAGCAAAGAAGGAGCTGGAGCAGGATTTTGGTTGCACAATCACAGATCCAGGTATTCGGAAAACCATTCTTACAAATTAAATTTTCAATGCACTAACAATATCACCGAGTATGAAGCCTTGATGCTTAGTCTGAAACTTTTAAAAAGGGTTGGCGCCAAAAAACTTATGGTAAAAGGTGATTCCGAGTTAATAATCAAGCAAATTAAACGTGAGTATGCAATGAAACACCCCTGTCTTAGATCTTATAGGAATATTGTTTTGGATTCCCTTAAATGTTTCACTGAAGTTGATTTGCAGGTGATGCCCAGGGGACAAAATATTTTGGCAAACGGGTTAGCTACATCAGCAGCCACATGCAAAATACCTTTTCGTTCCACTCGCCCATACACGGTAGAGGTGAAGTGCAGACCAATTGTTCTAGACAACATCAGATACTGGCAGGTATTTGGTAATGATGATCAAATTCAAGATTTTCTGCAATGTAAAAATGATTTCGAGTGTACAAACAAAGACTTAGAAAATGAAGATGAAAATGTAAAAAGACTTGATTTTGGAAGTGATAGTGTAAATGAGATAGATTCAGGAGAACTAGGTGATGATGAGATAGAAGATGATATTCTGCATTTGAAAAGTAATGTTTTACCTAGGGGTTTAGTTCCTTTATAGGACTTGTTTGATTTTAATGATGTAGCTAAAAAACCGAAAATTGAAGCCAGTGGTCAAGAAGTAGAAGATTATAATATAGGGACAGAAGAGAAACCCAGGATGGTGAAACTTTCCAAATCATTACCCCCTGAGCAGAAACTCAAATACATTGAGCTTTTCAAGGAATATTCAGACGTATTTTCCTGGGGTTACGAGGACTTGAAAGCTTATGATACCAGCATCATATAACATAGGATTCCAATAAGAGAAGATCAAAAACCTTTCAGAAAAAAAAATTAGAAGAATCAATCCTAATTTACTTCCCCTGATAGAAAAAGAAATCAAAAAAATGTACAATGCTAAAATCATAGTCCCATTACAGTTTTCCAAATGGGTTTCAAATTTGGTCCCAACACGAAAGAAATCTAGAGAAATCAGGCTTTGCATCGATTTTCGAAATATGAATAAGGTCTCTCTGAAGGACAATTACCCCTTGCCAAAAATGGACCACATATTAAAAAGGGTAGTCAGATCCAGTCGAATCTCTTTACTGGATGGTTTCTCGGGTTATAATTAGGTCCTCGTTCACCCAGATGACCAAGACAAAACCGCTTTCACAACACCATGGGGTACTTTCATGTATGTGAAAATGCCTTTCGGTTTGATGAACGCTGGAGCCACTTTCCAAAGAGCGATGGACATCGCTTTTGTGGAAGAACTTGGCAAATTTATCGTCATCTATATGGACAACGTAACCATGTTTTCCCAATCTGATGACGAGCACCTACAACATCTCCGACGAGTTTTTGAGAAATGAAGGAAATTGTGGATTTCTTTAAATCCTAATAAGAGCCTTTTCAGATTAGAGGAAGGTAAACTACTAGGGAACATAATCTCTAAGGATAGAATTAAAATAGACCCCAGTAGAATCGAGGCCATTCATAAATTAGAACACCCAAGAAATATCAAAGAATTACAGTCTTTTATCGGAAAAATAAACTTTTTGCGAAGATTCATACCCAGCCTGGTTGAGCTTCTTAGAAACATCACAAACATGTTTAAAAAAGACATAAAAATAAAATGGGACATCGAATCTAGGCAGTCTTTTGAACAAGTCAAACGAGCACTCACACGGGGCCCCATCTTGATTAGTCCTGACTTCACCAAAGATTTCTATCTTTTTTCTTTCTTCTCTGAACATACCATTGTAGCAGTATTACTACAAAAAAACAGCGAAGGGTATGAACAACCCATAGCCTTTTTCAGTAAAGCTTTAAGAGATGTTTCTTTAAATTATAAAATAATGGAGAAACAAGCTTTTGCTTTGGTGAAAGCCATAAAATATTTTAGAGTATACATTCTCCATTCCCACACCATTGCATATGTTCCGAATGCGGTAGTAAAATACATTTTAACCCAGGACAATCCGGATAGAAGAAGAGGAAAATGGATTGTTGTCATTTTAGAATATGACATAGAGATTAAGCCTACGAAACTAATTAAAGGTCAAGGTTTGGCAAAATTAATGGCTGAATCAAATTTCCATGCTCTTGACATTAATTTCTTAGCTACAACAGATGAACAGGGTGAGCAGGCGACTCCAAGCATGAGAGAGGTATTTCTCAACTCTCCATGGTACACATACCTGATATTCGTTTTTCATAATTTACAAGCTCCCCCTGGTCTGATCAAAACTAAAGCTAAGTTTTTGAAATTGAAACCATTAAAATTCTTCATTCTAGAAGGCAATCTGTATTGGAAAGATCCTAGAGGCATTTTGTTAAATTGTCTATTGAAGGATGAAGCTGACAAAGTACTGCAGGAGTTTCATGCAGGAGACTGTGGTGGTCATCTGAACTGGAAGGCCACAACCAACAAAATCCTCAGAGCTGGATTCTATTGGCCAAATTTATTTGTGTATGTACATCGTAAAGTGACTTCATGTCATCAATGTCAGTTGTTTGAAGGCAAAAGGAAACTTCTTCCTCTACGCCTGAAACCGATCTTCGTTGAGGCCCCTTTCCAGCAATGGGGATTAGACTTCATTGGAGAAATACATCCTCCTTCTTTGGGCTAGCATAGGTGGATTCTTACTGCCATGGATTATTTTACAAAATGGATTGAAGCAGTACCAAGCAGGCAAGCCACTGATTCTGTCATTATTAAAATTCTTGAAAACAATATCTTGTCTCTCTTTGGATGTCCTAGAAAGATTATAACTGACAATGTAGTTGCTTTTCGATCGAAGAAACTCATTGATTTCTACAACCAATACCATATTGGTTTGGGACATTCCACAACTTACTACCCTTAGGGAAATGGGCTAGCGGAATCATCAAATAAAACTCTAGTAAACATCATCAAGAAAACTTTGCAGGACAACAAGAAGTCATGGCATAACAAGTTGGTCTTCGCACTATGGGCCGACAGAATGACCACCAAAAGGTCAATCGGTATGTCACCATATCAACTGGTCTATGGCACAGAAGCATTTTTTCCCACTTCTTTAGGAGTCCCTGTCATGAAATTGCTGCAAGACATGCAAGCCGAGCCAATTGACTCCCAAAGAAGGATCAACCAGATGATCCATTTGCAGCAGTCCAGGGAAGAGGTATACAACAAGACTCAGGTAGTCCAAGAAATCATTAAGAAGATTTTTGACAAAAGAACCAAGGAAGATGATTTTGAGCTAAGATATTTGGTGTTGAGATGGGGTGCCCGAAATGAAGACAAGGGAAAGCATGGAAAATTCAATAGTCTGTGGAAGGGACCATACATGATTCAAGCATTCAGAGGAAATAACACTTTCTTGCTAAACAACGTTGATGGGACAGATCTGCCAGGAGGACCTATAAATGGCAGAATGTTGAAGCATTATTTACAGCCTCAGTTGAGACTTGAAGTCACACTTTCCATTGTACATACCATTTTTTATTTTTTTCTTGCGAGTTTCTGAGTGAATAACTTTGGTCAGTTGGTTGAAGCCTGAAGAGAAGGCCCTAAGCCACTGACCATTGTTTTCATTTTTAGAAAATAAAACCAATCAAACAACAAAGGTGACTATGGAGAAAGTTTCAGAACATCAGGAATCATGATTCTTGGCACTTCACAAGGAGAGTACCATCCCCAGGTGGAGCCACTGTTATCACCCTATAATTTATGGGATCAACTAGTGACTGAAATGTTATCTCTTTATTTTTATTTTTTTTATCAAATGATTTTTCATTCTGCAAATAATTTGAGAAAAGAAAGAAAAAGAAAAAGAAAAAAGAAAAGAAAGAAAAATAAAAAAAAGAAAAGAAACAAGAAACAAGAAAAAGAAAAGATGGCATAAAAGAATTTCAATAAGATACCCATGCAATAATAGTGACTTGGTCCATACCTTTCAAGCATGGCTAAAGTTCTTTTAAATTGATGTTGATAGGAATAGTGAATAAACTTGGCTAAATTGTTTAATCTTAGCCAAATGATCTAGGTTAGTTAGTGAATAAATCTGGCCAGACTGTCTAATCTTGGTCAGATAGCCCCGGGATAGAGTAAGTTCTTAGCGCAACAGTTTAATCTGGGCTAATTGTCATAGAAAGTGAGGTTAGAACATAGGGTATCTTGCTTTATTTCAATAAACCAGCTTAATGATCAATGTTGGACCATGTCTTGGATGCTTAAAAAGTTGTTTTCCTAACCCCTTGGTGATGTAAACATGAAAAGGCTTGGGAAAAACCCATGAAATGCACTTATCCTAAGTCCTTTGGGGGCATGTACTTTTTGCACCCTCATTTATGCACCACTCATATATCAATGGTCT
>JASDQU010752335.1:21078-33807 GCA_032191745.1 Picea mariana | reverse complement strand
TCACAAGACAAGTTGGCACACGATGTTGTTTTCAGCATTATGGGCCTATTGGACATCCGTGAAGTATGCCATGGGTTTTACACCATTCCAATTAGTGTATGGTATTGAAGTTGTTATGTCGATTGAATGTGAGATACCATCATTGAAACTAGCGGTTGAACTTCTCCCAAACACCTTTGTCGAGGAAGAACGCCTATTGTATCTTATGCAATTAGATGAAACCCGTCGTGATGCCACCTTGATTATTGAAACCCAAAAAAAAATTGTCAAAGCCCAATACGACAAGCATTTCAAGCCACGTGTTTTCTATGAAGGTGATCTAGTTCTCCTCTATGAACAAGATCATGATTTAATAGGGGCTGACAAATTCGAGGCTATGTGGCGAGGCCCTTATATTGTCAAACGAGTGTTGGAGAAGGGAGCCTATGGGTTAGTAGATTATGATGGCATTCCTTTGAGTGAAACCAGAAATGGGATTTACTTGAAAAAGTACTATGCTTAGGCTATCTTTGCATGAGTGCTTGTATTTTTACTATATCATACTTTTGTGTGCTACTTTTATGTGCTTTTTCATTATTTGGTTTCCACCCCCAACCGCTTACCTTGCGTTGTGCTTGGTTTCCAGATGTCGGAGTCTTCGCTACCCCACATTGGCTTCACCGATGGCACTAGTCGTAGTACTCATAACCTAACTTCTGTTTCTTGGGTAGTCTATGCACCTACAAATGAACTTATCAGTCTGCGCGATGTTTGCCTCGGTCGTGCAACGAATAATATCGTAGAATATAGAGCAGTCATCGAATTATTGACCGATGCTATTTCACTAGGGATCCATCAATTGGTCGTACGACCTGATTCACATCTAGTAGTACTTCATTTAAGTAATGTCTATGCTATCCGAAATCCTACTTTGTTACGAGTATATCTATGAATTTGCCTCTTGGAACGTTATTTTGATTATATTGAGTATCAACACATTCCTAGATGTATAAATACATTAACTGATGCATTAGCTAATTATGTGTTATACATATGAGACATTTATAAATCCAATCACACATCACATGTTGTATATAAATCAAAGTAAGCCAGTAGAAGCCTCATGTATATATATATAACGATAAAAGTGTTTTTACAAAAAGTTTTTTTCTGTCTGAAGACCAAAATATAAAAATATGAAGCTCATGGATTCTACAAAATAGAATCATGGATGCTGCTCACAATAGCATACTACTGCTCGTGCTACCCTATGAGGTAGTCGGCTGAGTGAACCAGACACCCCCAAAGTATGGCACTGATAACATCTCATAATCTCATTGATCGAGATGTTTGGGATGTCTGCTGTCAAACCCTCTAAGTTTTTCTCAAATGCCTCATAATCGCAAGCATCCCACCCTGCTACCACAACTGCTTGCCCCCATCTCTGGATCGAGGACGTGCTCGGAGGTCGGTGTGGCCCTACATCTGCATGGTCAAAAGTTTTGATTAGTCATTGGATTGAAAACATAAAAAACACTTATATTTTAAAATTCACAAAAACATCATAAATTTTTTTTTTTTTCTTAACTGCGTCTCCCCATTGAAAACCCTCAAGTAGAACCAAGTCAAGGTCACCTCAAAAACCTAGACTAGCATACGCGTAATCATCTATCATCAATATTTGAGGCCTCAACCAGTCGAAGAATGCATCGTTGTATTTGACGATAGGGCCCGCTACATGTCAAACCATGAGGTCACACCACCTCTTCATCCTTGGGTCTCATGGGTCCAGTAAGCCCCACTCTACTTGTAAACGCAAAAGGGGGACCCTCTGTAGAAATAAAGACACCAAAATGGATCCATACCCAAACTGCTTCAAGTCTCCATTCTTGCTTTTGGTGAGCTATGTCTTCATGCTGTGAAGAACACCATAGCACCAATTGAGCACCCTAGGTTCTATGCATTCCACGACATATTGAAAATAGCTCTGAAGAGCCATGTGAGGAGATGCACTTCCCTCCATCCATGCCATGGTAAAATGAATAGCTCAGAGAGTCAAATCCTGAACGCCTCTGATGGCTACCTTACCTTTGCGTCTCTCGGCCTTGGGTTCATAATAGCGATGGATGTATTCGCTCATTAGAAGGCCTCCACCCTGACCTCCTGTTAAGGTCACACATGCTACACGATAGGATAACCCCGTCAAGAAATAGATATATTCAATATCTAAATATATAACATGGGCACCTACATGAAACACCTACTGGTCCACACCCCACATGTGGACTAGGTACTACAACCACCTCAGTTTGGCCCTCATGTCCTGGATTTTGAAGAACTTCAGTAATCCACACTGTCGAAGGGAATTTACGATGCCCAGATCATTCAAAGCCATGAAATCACCATCTTCATGATCCCTTTCTCTCCACTCAAGCATTTTGGCAATCAAATACCTGCATGAGGGCAAGAAAAGGAAGTTAGCATTTGCATTTTCTACTTTGAAAAATCTTTATTAGTCAATTGTATGCATAATTTTTTGGGTTTTCAGCCGCCACGGACAAGGTTTTTACACGGTGTAGGGTTTCCATAGGTGACCCATAGGGCACCTACGAAAATCATTAATTTACACTGGTCCCGATACTGGTCACCTGCGGTGGCCCCGGCGTGCGCCTACCGGCCCAAAACTAGATCCAAAAACCCTCTTTTAACCAATTAAAATAAATTTCAATCCATTGAAAATAAAGAGGATGAAGAGCTTACCTCTTTGACAAAAACCATTCATTGAATGATCGCATGTGTTCCTCACAATCGATAGCTGAAGTATGAGGTAAAAACAGGGTTTCTAGATAAGTTTTTGACCAAATGCAAATGAAATGGTAAAAAGAGGTTTTACCCTTATTTATTTCACTTTTTACTTTTTCTAACAATATTTTATATTATTTAAATAAATTTTATCGATAATCTATAAGTCTAATGGTCTCGTGAGTGTTTTGGTTCTCGCAGATGGCAAGACTAGGGTCCTTATCAATGGAGTATGGATATTTTTCGTGATTGCTTTTGTTTTCATCACGTATATGAATACTTTTCAGGGTTTCTCATAAAAACCTTGAGCTCGATCTTTGTTTGTTCTCGTGCTCGAAAATCAATGAGAATGCAACCGAGTATACTTTTTTCATTATTTCATACTTGTCATGGTAACACGAAAAACAAAATCCATGGAGTATCCTTTAATCTCTTTTCACACTCCATAAAAATAAAAATATTGTCGAGCGAACTTGTTCTTTTCACACTCATAAAAGTATTTGAAGAAAACATTTGATGGGCGATAATTGATCACTTTTTCGGTCCTATCGAACTATTTTACGAAAAAGGAACTAGGAGAGTTCTCTTTAAGTGTTTTTCGGACTCTCAAAATATGAAACCCCCCAAATTTTCTATATTTGGACTCCTTAAACAAACATCGAAATACTCATATGGGACCGAACCACTCCTTCTTAGTGTTCGTTAAACATACTCCGAGGGACTCGTCTGAAGGATGATCTTACATTAACAAGAATATGTTATCCTCCTCAAGCTTGTGTAAAAATAAAGAGGTACTTGCCATAAATGGCGGGGGGGGGATTTGGGAAAGAAGTGTGTCTTCGTATTTGTGTTAGTGGCAGTAAGAGTTGCTCTTGAACATGACACCCCCTTTCATCATTTTGAATCCGGGTTGGGAAATCCATTTGTCTCTCATTTGACTTTCTGCAAGTTCATATCTTGGATCGTATTTGAGTCAATACTGCCAAGACCATTGTCGTGTCATTCATATGTTCAAGAGAAGTCCAAACAAGCCCTCTATTGATTCAACCATCTGCAGTTGTCAATTCTTACCATGTCGGTCTTCCCCATGTCAGTTCCAAATCATGTTCATACTTTTCTCTACCCTAAATCTATTACTTATTTCGTGTCATTGATGGGGGATACATCAAGGCCCTCCTGTGATGAGTCATTTCCTGTTGACTTCAACTCATTATCCAGGAACAAGACTTAGAAATTATTTAGTACCTTAGAGACTGCATGCCTTAATGGAAGGTTTCTTCTCTTTCGACAGTGGATTCACATCATTGGTCATTGCTCAAGAGATTCCATCGAGTGTTCGACTTTGGCTCATTTATTCACATTCGATGGATTATACTAGTGTACCTTGAGAGTCATTAACATCAATGGTGATTTCTCTCGCACTTGTTAACGGTTTTCATTAATGACCGGTAATCAAGTGGTTTCTACCATGTTTGACTTCAACACCTATAATCACATGGCTAGATTCGTACTAATGGATGACGGGATTGAAGACCCTAGATCTCATCATTCTTTTTCCAAGTTACGATGGAGTATTTATGATTTGTATTGACACATAGATCCACTTTGTATGTCTCGTGGTTATGTCCAAATTTGAGTCTTCTAATACATATATCCACAGTATATTCCTGGTGGCTATGTAGAATCTAGAAGACATGGATCCACACTGTATAATTGGTGGCCATGATCTACATCTATGATTTCAATCATTTGTAGTCTGAACATGAAAATGACTACCTCGGACATGGTATAATATTTTGCAGATGCTTGATTGTTTGCAGGTTCCCGATTGGTGCGCTCCTTGTTCTCGACACACACACTCATTTTACAAAGTATTTCAGATGTCATGAGTTCCAGCCTCATACTTTGGGGGGCATTCTGTTACACATTATTTTGGTCACCCTGATGATGATTCTACAAGCATGTGTTCAGGCTCTCAAAATGATCTTTTTCCTGAGAAAAGTAACTACTTTCTTCCTCTACAAAACTAATTTTTGGAAGGACGCTGCAGGCTGCATGTGTTACACAGTGCAGAAATCCTTGATTTCCATAGGCTGCTCTATAGTTGGCCTGCGGGGTTTCCGCATGATGCTATATAGGCAGGGTGCAATGGCGTTTGAAAGCTAAAAGAAGAAAGAGGTTCACAAAGTTTCTAGAAAGGGAATCTTCTAGAATGTGATGTGGTGTCTGTATGGTTGTGATCCTATTGAATTCTCTTATTTGATGGGATCATCCTCATCCCCTTAACCACTTCACCTTCTCCTATATAATGACAGGTTTCTCATGGAAAATTTTAAGCAAGATTAAGCAAAGAATTGATGAAAGAATAGGCTGAAGACTGTGTGAAGAATCCTGTTTCAAGTGATGCTTGAGGTCTCCATTTGTCCATCAAGTGTTTGTGGATCATCTTCATGAAAATTGTGGGGCAAGTGTATCTGTGTGTTGGAATGAAGGACCACTAGAAGGGAACTTGTGGAATCAAGGCAATTCAGTTGTATCTTCTACTTTTCATTAATATAATACGGTGGCATGTCTCTTTCCCATAAAATCTTTAGTATTTTATTACATGATTCCTTGATCACATGTTTAGGTTGTCATTGGATTCTACTATTGCTGCTTTCATGTTGGTTGGTTTGTGTCATTTCAGATCTGATTTCACAGGAGCACCAGAGTGAAGCAGGAACAACAAAGATATAAGGAAGCGATTCATAAGGTATGTCATATATTCCTTCTTTGATAGTAAACTCAATGATTACAACTTAGGGAAAGCATCATGTTTCATCTTATTTTGTTCTAGATCCAGGTGGATCTAGGGAGATTAGTTTATGTCTGCATTCACTGATTTATCCAATAACAAAAGGATAATTTGAATATTATACCTTTGGGTTCATATGATTTCCTCATTGGCATGGATTGGTTGGATGAGGAACATGTTTTCCTGGATTTTTACAATAAGGCCTTTACTTTCCTGGATGAGAAAGGAAATTTCAGGTCAGTTCAAGGAATTCCAAGAGCTGTGACTATCAGAGAAGTTCTGAATTTGCAATTGAAAGAAAAGCTACAGGAAAGGATGTCAGGTATTCACAATGCACATAGAAGAGGAACCTGAGGATAAAGTGCCAAGTGTGGAAGACTATGTAGTATTGAAAGAGTTTGAGGATGTCTTTAAGGAGATATCAAGATTTCCTCCAAAAATAGATATTGACTTCTCTATAAATATGATGTCGGGAGTAGCACCTATGTCCAAGATTCCTTATAGGATGAGTACACCAGAGCTGAAGGAGTTGTAGATGTAACTTGAACATATTTTGAAGAAAGGATATATACGCCCAAGTGTGTCGCCTTGGGGTGCACCAATTTTGTACATAAAGAAGAAGGATGGTACGTTGAGACTTTGTATTGACTTCAGGAATTTGAAGAAAGTAACATTAAAGAATAAGTATCCTTTGCCAAGGATAGATGACCTATTTGATCAGTTTATAGGCACGTGGATATTTTCCAAGATAGATCTCATATTTGGTTATCACCAAGTGATAATTAAGGAACAAGACATCAGTAAGCCTACCTTCATAACAAGGTATGGTCATTATGAGTTTACAGTGGTTCCATTTGGGTTGTCGAATGAATCAATTGTCTTCATGTGTTTAATGAATGGAGTTTTCCGAGATTACTTGGATAAGTTCATCATCATATTTTTGGCCGACATCCTTATTTACTTAAAGTATGAGGAAGAGCACGAGAAACACTTGAGGATGGTGTTGCAGGTGTTGAGGGAGCAACAAATTTATGCAAAGTTGAACAAGTTTTCATTTCATCAGTGAAATATTCATTACTTGGGTCATATTATTACAAAAGAAGGAATAGTTGTAGACCCTGTGAAAATAAAGTCCATTGAGGAATGGACGACACCAAGAAATGTCACAAAAGTGAGATCCTTTATGGGAGTAGAAGTGTACTACAAAATATTTATTCAAGGATTCTCACATATTGCGCATCCAATCACATCCCAACAAAAGAAAGGTGCACAATTTTTATGGTCTACAGATTGTGCAAGGAGTTTCAAACACTTGAAGAATTTGTTAACAAGTGCTCCAATTTTAAGAATTGTTGATCCAAATGCAGACTTCGTTGTGTGAAAAGATGCATGCAAGGAAGGACTTGGTGGAGTCCTAAGTTAGAATGGACATGTAGTGTGCTACAAGTCAAAGAAGTTGAAAGAGCATGAAAATATCTATGATACACATGATTTAGAGTTGGAATCTATAGTGCATGCCTTGAAGATGTGGTGGCATTATCTCATGGGTAAGGAATTTGAGCTGAGAACATAACATTTTGATCTGAAGTATTTGTTTGTACAACTAAGTTTGAATGTCAGACAAAGCAGGTGGTTAGAGTTCCTCAGTGAGTATGACTTTGACATAAATCCTATTAGAGAAAAAGAAAACAAGATGGATGACGAAATCAACAAGAGGATGCATGAGATGCATGCTACAACCATTAGCATGTACCATATGAATTTGCACAACAGAATTTTGGAATTTTCCAAAGAAAATATGTTCTATCTGGATATAAGTATGACCTTACAAAAAGGTATGTCACAGCTGGAATTTGAAGGTTATGAGCTTAGAGAGGATGTGATCTTCATGTATAGACGCAAAGTCTCTGTGTCGAATGATCAAGAGTTGAAGAACCTGATTTTGTCATAGATGCATAAGGTTCCTTATGATGGACGTCTAGGTTACCAAAAGACAATTGTTGCAGTCAAGAAGCAATGCTTTTGGCCATGTATAAAAAAGGAACTTGTGGATTTTATTGCAAGATGTCTCGAATGTCAGAAGGTCAAGGCTGAGCACAGACATCCAGTTGGTTCACTACAACCCTTTCCGATTCCTCAATGGAAGTGGGAAGTTGTGACCATGAAATTCATAACTAAGTTTCCTAGGACCACTAAGAAATGTGATTCTATTATGGTGGTGGTGGAAACTCTTACTAAAGTTTCCCATTTTATTCAAGTGAATTCAATGCATAAGAAAACCGACATTGCTGAGATATACATGCGTGAAGTTGCTAAGTTTCACGGTGCACCTAAGACAATCGTGTATGATAGATATTTCAAGTTCACTTTGAACTTTTGGAAAGAAATATTCAAAGGATTTGGAATGAATTTGAATTTCAACACAACATATCACCCTAAATCGGATGGTAAAACCAAAAGGGTAAATTAGGTAATTGAAGATATGATCAAGATGTATGTGATGGATAATCCATCAAAATGGGAATACTACCTTCATTTGGTAGATTTTTCTTACAACAATGGGTATCATGCATCTTTAAATATGATCCCATTGGAATCACTTTATGGTAGAAAGTGAAACACACCAGTGAGTTGGGACAACCCAACAGACTGTGCACTAGTTGGGCCAAATCTACTATGGGAAATGGAGGAGAAGATGGTAAAGATAAGGAAAAATATAAAGGATTCCCAATACAAGAAGAAAATCTATGCAAATAAGGGAAGAAACCATAGGGAATTTGGTGTGGGTGAACACGTGTTTATGAAAGTGAAGGCTAGGCACAGTTTCCTAAAGTTGGGAAAGTGCTCTAAGTTAGTAGTGTGATATTGTGGGCCAATTGAAATCCTTGAAAGGATTGGTCATGTTTCCTATATGCTTGCATTTCCTGCATCCTTGTGTATTCATAATGTATTACATGTGTCATTACTTAAGAAGTATGTACCTAAAGCTAATCATATTATTGATTGAAATGCGATTCAGGTGGATCCAGAAGGAGGATTTCAAGTGCGACCAATTTGCATATTGGATCAGAAAACCAAGCAACTCAAAAAATGAGCCATGGAGATGGTAAATTTCCAATAGACATGGCACGGTCATGAGGATGCTATGGGAGCAGAGTGTCCTTATCTTTTTGAATATTTTTGAAATTTTGTATGTACATATGTATACGATGCACTAAGGACAATGCATAAATAAGGGGGAGGGGATTGTAATGTTGTCAATCTGGGACCCTTTGTAATTATACATATAGGATGGTGAGTTGTTGGTAAGAATTGCTTTATGTAATGTATATATAGGTTGGTGAGCCATTGGCACCTGTTTTTGGTTATGTGCACATCTAAGTAAGTGTGTGGAGAATTGTTATAAAGACAAAGTGCACACATTTTGTGTGTTGCATGCACCTAGGTATGTGCGCACATTGCACCATGTTGCGTGCAATTGGATAAGTGCATGGTAATGACCTGGAAGTGCACATTTATAAGTTATATATATGTGTACATGACTGATTATGTATTGAGGCCAAAGGGCCTATGTGATTATGAGGCTAGTGAGCCTGGATGCAGATAGGGCAGCGCACCTATCCATGTAAATATAATCATGATTATTAATATAATATTGCATCAATGTGCGCAGATTGACTCAAATGAAAAGAGATGGGGGGTTGACTCCACCAAAAAAGGGAAAAGGGTGTGAGTCATAAGTCTTGGGGAATATTTTAATAACATTTCCAGTAAAGTGTATGTGTATATGTTTTTATCCTAATTTCTCGAGGGTAGGGAATGGGTCACCAAGTGGATTAAAGCTACTTTTGAAGGTGACAAGTGTCAAGTGGCAGGCATGCAATATATATTTCTAGCCTTACTGTATTTTGGGGGAAATTATCCATTATTCAAGGGATTCATGTGGCAAGATGTCGTGAGAAAAAGGGGGTCAGACTGTATGGAAAATATGATTGTTACCTTATCTACACAAAGGATATTGTAAGGAGTTGTGGGGATTAAAATATGATTTTACGGTCAAGGGATGGGTTGACAGACCGTTATTAGTCTCTCTAGGTGAGAGAATGGATGTTGTGAAGTGGTTGTCAGACCCAGGAGCTTACTCTCTAGTTGAGAGTATTGTTGAGATTTGTTCCCTGGTGCGTTGAGCATTAGTTGCGGGCTTAGAGATTTATTTTTTGACATGTTGCTGGTAATCTTAGGAAGGGAAGTGAGGCAACCAAAGGACTGTTGATCATAGAAGGGGAACACTTAGTTAGGCGTGACAGGGACAATGAGCTAGTTGTAGCAGCGGGCACCTATGACTGAGTAATTTTGTTGAGAGTCAGACCTTAGTGTGTCACTAGAAGTATTTTTCCCTGGTGGAGTTTGATTCCCAACGTAAGGGTGACCTGTTGCTAAAATATTATGAGAAACAAATTATATGGCTAGGAGGAACGTCTGAGTCAAGCCCACAATTGGTGACTTTATAAATGATAAGTGTTCTTTATGTGCTTGTATTTTTTATTGTGTGCATATTTTTCTATGCTGGATATGTTACACATTATTTTGGTAAACCTAGTGATCCATTAACAACATGTGTTCATGTTCCCAAAAATGAGCTTTTCTTCATGAGGAAAGTGACTGACTTTCTCTTCTTAAAAACCCTATTAAGGAAGGTCGTCACAGACTAAATATACACAAGGTGTGATGATGCTTGATCGTCGACCCCTGCTCTAAAGCTGGTATGTGATATCTTTGTAGCCTTCTCTATAGCTAGGATGCGACGATGTCAAAAAACTAAGAAAAGGATAAGTTTCACAAACGTTCTAGAAGGGGATCTTCTAGAAGGTGAGGTGGCATCCGTATGGTTGGCATCTTACTCACTTCCCTGATTTGGTGGGATCATACTAATGTCTTGAACCATATCTCCCTCACATTATATAAAGAGGGATTTCTCATGGAAAAGGATAAGGTTAATGAAGGTTGAATAGGGTAAGAATTGGATGAGGAATTCTACTTCAGTTCATACTTGAGGGATTCATTTCAGTTTATCAAGTCATTGTGGATCTTCTTTGTTCAATTTTGGAGCAAGTGTGTGTGCTGGAGCAAAGGGTCATCGAGAGGGGACCTTACGAAATCAAGGCTTTGGTTGTAATCTCCACTTTCATTTTAATATGATACAGTGATATGCTTCTTTCCCATAAAACTTTCTTTGTTTTATTGTATGATTCCTTGATCACATACATAGGTTCTCGTTGAGTATACTATATTGCTTTCACTTTGGTTGGCTTGTGTTCCCTTGAAGATTAAATATCATAGGAGCACCAAGGTGGATCTAGGATGACAATGGCAAGAGGAAGCAATATTTAAATGGTATGTTTCCCATCTCTTGTTAAATAGTAAACTCAATGGTTTGAGCTCAGTGAAAGCGTCATATTCTGTTATGTTTTGTTCTAGATCTAGGTGGATCTAGGGAGATCTCTTTATGTCTACATTTATCGATAAGTACCATAACAAAATTGGTAACCATGCTGGGGATACAACTTCCTTTTGATTTTTTCTTCCCATTTGCTTTTAGAATTCCTTCTTCTGATTAAATTCACTCTTTGAGTCAGTGGGTGATCCATCTGGACTCCCTGGGTCTAGAAGTTCATTTAGATTTTTTGTCTTTCTCCCAATTTTTCGTCATTTACAGAGATCGTCACACTGTGTTTCATTGACAGCCCATGATGACTCTTAGACATCACACTTTGCTTGACCAATCCAGTGCGATGACATCGCACTATGCTCTTCTAGTAGACTGTGATGACCTTTGCTTGTCGCACTGTGTCCCATACCCAGCCTGCGACGACTCCTCTAGATTTTGTTAGAGTGAGTCAATTTATCTTTTTCCCTCCCATTTTTTCCTTAGTTTCCTGGGTTGAACTTCTAATTCCCATGTTTGATTGATCTTTGAGTTTAAAGCTTGCTATTGATTTTTTTTCAGTGATTGAAAGTCTTTCTTTGCATTTTGCAAGTTTTTTGCTTGTGATCATTATCACAAGGATATAATCTAAAATCTTGATCTGGGTTCTGGTTTGACAAAGGGTCTTTGGTTTGTATGAAGTTTTGGATTGATTTTACTTTCCAGATTGTTTGTTTATTAAGAAGAAATTTGCTTGCATATGACAAAAGGTTTTCTTGTCCTTTTCATTTTTGTCTATATTACGAGTTTGATTTAGGAATTGTGTTGAGAGTGTCTTGATTTTATTGGGTTACATTTTCCTTTCGTCATTACGTCTCTGATTTTGTTTTGAAAAGGAAGAAATGAATTCGATTATTCTTTTAGTAATACCTTATAAGAAAATTCTTACATTCAAAATATTTGTTAAAGAAAAGAATTGGAAAATTTTGTAGTTCATGATTATTTGGAATTGTGTTCATTCGAAATTAAGAAATTGCAATTTGTAGCCTGTTGTACTTCAAAAGAATACCTTCTCCCTACTGTAATTAGAGTTCATTGAATTGAAAATTGCACATTTATCTCTTTTTTCATTTTATTGGGTCAAGGTCACAACTTCATTAGTTTCATTTCCATCTCCCTTCTGAGTAAACAACAACCTCTAAAACACAACGCAAATTTAAAATTGATTAGTAACTTTTATTTTCTAGGGATCTTTTCACCAACATTAGCTAGGATAGCGCTTTGGAATAGGTTGCAAGGCACACTCTCTAAAGCATCAAAACACACAATAGTATCTTGTGATAGGGAGAGTTCAAATCTAATTGCTACATTTTGTCTTGGGAAGCCCTTCTCACACAAAGGTCAAATATGAGGTCGCATTAAGATTGGCAGAGTTTCTCACCCTGCTTTATTGGTATTGGTGTAGAGATTGCCCGTATTATTGGGGGTCACTTGGAGGCATACTGTTAGGGTCCTAACCTGCACATAGGTAGAACAATACATTCATATGTAATAAAGGTCAATATTAATAAGGCCTTTCAATAAAATAGAATAAAGCGGATGTAAGAAGACCTAATAGAAGCTTCCACTTCTAGAAGAATCTTCCTCTAGATGCTTCTTTTTAGTATAAATAGGAGTCAAGGGTATGAGAACCCTAGCTTGGATATTATTGTAATAGAGCTCTGCTCAA
>JASDQU010752335.1:0-21058 GCA_032191745.1 Picea mariana | reverse complement strand
AAATATTTGTTAAAGAAAAGAATTGGAAAATTTTGTAGTTCATGATTATTTGGAATTGTGTTCATTCGAAATTAAGAAATTGCAATTTGTAGCCTGTTGTACTTCAAAAGAATACCTTCTCCCTACTGTAATTAGAGTTCATTGAATTGAAAATTGCACATTTATCTCTTTTTTCATTTTATTGGGTCAAGGTCACAACTTCATTAGTTTCATTTCCATCTCCCTTCTGAGTAAACAACAACCTCTAAAACACAACGCAAATTTAAAATTGATTAGTAACTTTTATTTTCTAGGGATCTTTTCACCAACATTAGCTAGGATAGCGCTTTGGAATAGGTTGCAAGGCACACTCTCTAAAGCATCAAAACACACAATAGTATCTTGTGATAGGGAGAGTTCAAATCTAATTGCTACATTTTGTCTTGGGAAGCCCTTCTCACACAAAGGTCAAATATGAGGTCGCATTAAGATTGGCAGAGTTTCTCACCCTGCTTTATTGGTATTGGTGTAGAGATTGCCCGTATTATTGGGGGTCACTTGGAGGCATACTGTTAGGGTCCTAACCTGCACATAGGTAGAACAATACATTCATATGTAATAAAGGTCAATATTAATAAGGCCTTTCAATAAAATAGAATAAAGCGGATGTAAGAAGACCTAATAGAAGCTTCCACTTCTAGAAGAATCTTCCTCTAGATGCTTCTTTTTAGTATAAATAGGAGTCAAGGGTATGAGAACCCTAGCTTGGATATTATTGTAATAGAGCTCTGCTCAACTGGAGATTTCCCCCTCGAAGAGGCCCATGAACATTGCTTTCAAATTCAAAGTGTTTTTTCTGTTGTTATTCTTATATCATTTCAATGTTATTATGGTGAATGTTATGGTTATATTGTTGTTATTCTTCCATTACTAGAATTTTATTTTTGTTTTACATAAATTTATATCTGGTATATTACAAGTGGTATCAAAGCACTTTCCTCAGCAGAAAGTGTGGGTTAAATTTTTTTCAGGCTAGAGACGTATTCTGACGTCTTTAAGCCACAGAGATCTGTCATTAAGCGCATAAACCCGTGGTTGAGGGATTCATACACATAGGAAATACAAGTGGTACTTAAGTGCACATCTGTTGGCCACCCTTGTAATCCCTGTTGGCACCCCTTCGAGTGGTAGCACATCAAACAACACATTTGTATGGATCAGCCTAGATTACCTAAAGCCCTCTTTAGATAAACTGATCGGCCTCTTGACTGCTATAGTGTCACCGAGAATAGTACTCAGGAAGATACTCTCTAGTACGTGGGTAGTCAGGTAGTATGGCTAAGGGTACGGTCTATCCTCCTTAGTTAGTGCCCTGAGATATTGGGCTGAGTACTATTGTTGGACCCCGCACATATATCAGAGA
Organism: Picea mariana; assembly: GCA_032191745.1. NCBI lineage: Eukaryota > Viridiplantae > Streptophyta > Pinopsida > Pinales > Pinaceae > Picea > Picea mariana. The sequence goes on along the minus strand of JASDQU010752335.1, from coordinate 19,656 downwards.
GCTATAGCACAGGGCAAACCCTTGTCTATATAACCCTTGAATACCTAACCCTTGGGGCAATAAACATAAACAAATTAAAACAAACAAGATCTATTGCTGTGCAACTATGTTTTGGTTGCCAAGTAAATACACATTTCTTTCTAGTTAAGAATTTGGGTATTTCCTCTCTATAGTATTCTTCAGACTAGACATAAAAAAAAAAAAACCTGGAAATTGTTTCACCATTATTTCATCCCTATTCCATTGGATTCATCTCTTCACCCTTATCACATTCATCCATATCATTTTTTCGGAAAAAAAATTTTTTTTACCCCGCCCACCCCTTTTCAGTTCCCCCATCCTCATGGCCCATACTCGTAGCCAAGACTTGGAAGCTCGCTTAAACACCTTTCAATTTGGTCTCATTGAGACCCAACAAGAAGTGAAACAACTCAGTGCCAATATTTCCTCCATCAATACAACCATGCAGTCCTCAATGGGTGAAATCAAGCAAGACCTCACCACCCATCTTGAATCAGTATTTTCGCCACTCTACACCAAATTGCATATCTCTACAGATAACCCTTCCTCTTCCTCACCCCCACGTACTGAAGGTGACCATTCCTCTCATTCCCATACCTTGCAGAACCATCACTTTCAACGTGACCTATGCCTTCCACGGGTGGATGTGACCAAATTTGATGTCTCGTACCCCACTGGTTGGGTAAACCAAATGGAACATTACTTCTCTTTATATAGCATTACAGATGACTTGGCCAAACTTCGGTATGGTGTTCTTCATCTAGATCAAGAACGTTGGCAATGGTGACAATGGAGAAAAAATTCTCGTCAAGGGTATATTGCTTGGACACAATTTGTGGCAGAGCTTTATGAATGCTTTGACACTGAAAACAACCATTTGGGCCGTTTGAAAAAGCTTAAACAATTAGGAATAGTGGAAGACTTTATAGCTTCCTTTGAGCGCCTGGATTTTAGAACAAAGGGCATGTCTGATGCGTTTTTCTGAGAATATTTTATCACCGGCATCAAGGAGGAAATTCGGGCCCATGCCCTCATGGCTCGACCTGAGAGTTGGGTGGAGGCTACCAAAAGGGATAAAGAAGCACAAAAGTTGGTATCTTCTCAAAACCTTAAACCCTCCTTCATCCCTCGCCCTAAACCAGTAAATCCCACTACCCCCTTTCCTCCACTGAAGATCCAAAAATTGACCCATGCTGAAATGGTTGAACGCTAACTCAAAGGCCTTTGTTATAACTGTGATGACAAATATTTCCTGGGCCACAAGTGTAAAGAACAAAATATTTTTATGGCCATCTCCGAGGATATTTTGGAAGAAGATGAAGAAACCCCCTCTATGTATGAATCACCTAAATCCACTGACATAACCCCTCCCTCAGACCCTTCCGAAGTAGAACCTGTCATTTCCCTCAATGTTCTCATTGGCTTCTCCGCTCCTCAAACCCTCAAGCTAATCGGTTACATCAAGCATCAGAAGGTCATCATTCTAGTTGATAGTGGCAACACCCATAATTTTATTCATCACCACATTTCCCAAGAAAGTCATTGCTACATCCATGTCGTCAATAATTTCCAAATAATGATTGCTAATGGTGGATCCATGAAATGTGGAGGCCGTTGTGAAAATGTGTGTCTCCAAATTGGTGACTACCAACTTAAATCCCATATGTTTGCTATCGACATGGGGGGTTGTGGCATTGTGCTGGGTGTAGACTGGCTAAGGACTTTGGGTCCCATTCTCATGGATTTTAAAGACGTAACCATTCAATTAGACCAGGAGGGCCACCAATATAAGTTCCAAGGCATCACCCCCCGCTCACGTGAGATTATTAGTTCCCATCTCATGGAAAAGATGCTCAAAAAAGTTCATTCTGGTGTTATCGCCCAACTCCATGCTATACAAGCAACAGAGACACCCTCGATATAGCAAGACCTCCAAGCCATCCTTTCTAAACATCAAGTGGTCTTTTCCACTCCCCAAGGAATCCCTCCCTCCCATGGTGTTCATTGTCATTCCATTCCCCTTGTACCAGGAATCCTTCCTCCCAATATCCGTCTATATCGTCACCCCTTTTCCCAAAAAAATGAAATTGAGAAAATTGTCCAGGAACTCCTTAATGCAGGCATTATCCACCCTAGTATGAGCCCCTATTCGTCTCCTATGGTCATGGTCCAAAAGAAAGAAGGTTCTTGGCGAATGTGTCCTGACTTCCGTGCCCTCAACAAACTTACCATCAAAGACAAATTCCCCATTCCTGTCATTGATGACCTCCTGGATGAATTGAGTGGCACCTAATTCTTCACTAAACTGGATCTTCGTTTGGGCTACCACCAGATACGTATGAGAGAGGCAGATATTCCAAAGACTACCTTTAGAACTCATGAGGGCCACTATGAGTTTTTGGTCATGCCCTTTGGATTGTGTAATGCCCCCTCCACCTTCCAAAGCCTCATGAATCATGTCTTCTGTCCTTTTCTCCACCATTTTGTCTTAGTTTTCTTTGATGATATCCTCATCTATAGAAAAACCTGGACGGCCCATCTTCCTCATATGGATCGAGTTCTCCATATACTCTCTCAACACCAACTTTTCTTGAAACATTCTAAATGTGCTTTTGGTGCCTTAGAAGTAGAATACTTGGTTCATCTGGTTGGCAAACATGGCATCAGGGTGGATCCTAAAAAGATTGAAGCTATGCAATATTGGCCTCACCCAAAGACTCTTAAGAGCTTACATGGATTTCTCGGCTTAACAGGGTATTATCGCAAGTTTGTTAAGAATTATGGGAAGATTGCAACACCTCTCACTGAAATCCTCAAAAATAACTCTTTCACTTGGACTCCAGCCGCTACTCAAGATTTTCAAACCTTGAAGATGGCCATGTGCGCCACTCTAGTCCTCGCCCTTCTTGATTTCACAAATACCTTTGTGTTGGAATGTGATGCCTTAGGGAAAGAAATTGGTGTTGTCCTTATGCAAGAGGGTTGACCTTTGTCCTTTACCAACAAGCAACTATCCGAAATAAATTTAGGCAAATCCATATATGAAAAGGAAATGTTGGCTATTCTGCATGCCGTGGATCTGTGGCGTCCTTATCTATTGGGGAAATGGTTCCAAATTAAGACAAACCATCAAAGCCTCGAGTATTTTCTGGAACAACAAATTTCCTCCCCAGAACAACATAAATGGGTGACTAAACTATTTGGATATGATTATCAGATCATTTATAAGAAAGGAAAAGACAATGTGGTTGCAGATGCACTTTCCTGAAAATATGAAGATGAAGGATCCCTTTTTTCTCTTTCATTCATTGTACCAGATTGGCTCCAAGCCATTCACCGGGAATGGCTATAAGATCCCAAAAGTTCGCAATCGATCCAGCAATTGCAGTCCAATGCTCCAGCTTCCCCAGGGTACTCTTGGCTCCATGAGGAACTTCAATACAAAGGCCGTTTGTATTTAAGTAAACAATCAAAGCTTAAATCCATGATACTTTATGAGCTTCATGCTACACCCATAGTAGGGCACTCTGGGTTCACCAAAACCTATGACAGGGTCAAACGTTCCTTTTTCTGGGATGGTATGAAACAGGACATTCATAATTTTGTAGCTGAATGTGATGTGTGTCAATGCAACAAGGGATAAATAGTCAAATCATCGTGCACACTACAACCGCTCTCGATTCCACCTACTATTTGGAAGGATATCTCTATGGATTTTATTACCGGCTTACCCAAATCAAGAAATAAATCTATCATCATGGTGGTTGTTGATCGCCTTTCCAAGTATGTTCATTTCTGTGCCCTTCAACGCCCATTTACATCATCCATGGTGGCTCAAATATTCATGGATTAGGTCTTCAAGATTCATGGCATGCTACACTCTATTGTTTCTGATCGCGACCCAACTTTCACAAGCAATTTTTGGCAAGAACTATTCAAGATACAAGGCACATAATTGCATCTCAGCACAACTTATCATCCCCAGACTGATGGCCAAATGGAAGTTGTCAACAAGTGTTTGGAAACATATTTGAGATGTTTTTCCTCGGAAAAGAAAAATCATCAGTGGGCTCAATGGTTACCCCTAGTTGAATGGTGGTACAACACTTCATACCATACAGTTACACGCATGAATCCTTTTGAAGCGGTATATGGACAGAAGCCACCCTCAGTTCTCTCATACTTACCGGGTGCCTTGAAGGTCCAGGCGGTTGACCTAACACTTACAGCTCGAGAGGCTATTCTCTGTACCCTCAAAGAGAATTTGGTCATGGCACAGAATCGCATGAACCAACAAGCAAATCAAGGTCGCTCTGAACATCAATTTGCAGAAGGGGATCAGGTGTTTCTTCGACTGCAACCTTACAAGCAAACTTCCCTAAAGGCCGAGTATTGTCAGAAGCTAGAGCCCAAATTTTATGGTCCTTATACCATGCTCAAGTGTGTGGGATAATTTTCCTATCAGTTAGCTTTACATAGCCATTCGAAGTTACATCTTGTTTTTCGTGTTTCATGCTTAAAGAAGGTGATTGGAGCTAAGTGCCAAATTCAAACCAACATTCCAGAGTTAGTTGAAGAAGGATCCCTTTGGCTACAACCAGAAGCAGTTTTGGACTAGCGTGAGCATTGCCTACATCAGAGAACCATCAAGGAAGTGCTATTCCAGTGGAAATATACAACCCCAACAGACGCCACTTGGGAACCAACTACCATTCTGCAGCAATTTCCTCATCTCAAGCCTTGAGGACAAGGCTGTTTTTAAGGGGGCAGACATGTTAGGGTTCTAACCCACACATAGGTAGAACAATATATTCAGATGTAATAAAGGTAAATATTAATAAGGCCTTTCAATAAAATAGAACAAGGCAGATGTAAGAAGACCTAATAGAAGCTTTTGCTTCTAGAAGGATCTTCCTCTAGATACTTCTTTTTAGTATAAATAGGAGTCGAGGGTATGAGAACCCTAGCTTGGATATTATTGTAATAGAGCTCTTCTCAACTGGATTTTTCCCCCTCGAAGAGGCCTATGAATATTTCTTTCAAATTCAAAGTGTTATTTCTGTTGTTATTCTTATATCATTTCAGTGTTATTGTGGTGGATGTTCTGGTTATATTGTTGTTATTTTGCCATTACTAGCATTTTATTTCTGTTCTGCATACATTTTATATCTAGTATATTACATATACCCAGATTTATGAGTGGAAACCTTTCGAGTTGATTTCATTTTAGATACCCTGGCTTTGTGTGTGGATTGGATTGTCGATTGTTTCCCTAAGCATCATTGTTGTAGTTGGTAACCTTAGTAGCCTATCTCTCTAGGGTATTTACACGAGGTGACTATGGAGGGGCAAGTCTTAACGGTACCTAGAATCAACATTGGCCAAACTCACTCGGGCTCCTTGGAGGGTATACCCACGATTATGTTTGGGAGCTTGCACCAGTGTGTAAGTCTGTTAAGCATGTCGTCAACGTAACTTTTCCACCCGCTTTATCCTAGCCCCTTCTTGTCTTGATTTCACGATGTTGGATTTCATCACCAACTAGTGACTTCGGAATAAGAAGGTTTGTTTTCTTAGTTTGATTCCTAGATTTTATTAGTGAGTGATGTTTGTTTCCTATAGTTGGCCATATATTTTTTTCATTCTTTACTTGGTTCAGCCAACATCGACCTTCACCATTCACGTAGGATGCAAGGGTTACCCCCGAAATATCCGAAAGGTTATCTCCCTTTGATTCCTAACTCACCAGAAGGATCTCCCGAGGGAGTAGTCAATAACGAAGTAGCTTATGAAGTTGGAAGAACACACTCTTTGGAAAGATTTCGAATTGTTTCAATTTCCTTAGAGACTTTTTGATTCCACCCAAATCTATTATTGAGTATTAGACAAGACACACATTTTCTCCAGATGAATTCATTAGGAGAAATTGTTGTTGTTGAAAGTATTGGAGTACCTACTAGACCTAACGTAGGATCTGGAGTAGAGGATCCACTTTTTCACAGTGAATCATTTAGAACCCTGGTCCACACTATTAGAAATTCTAATCCTAGTTCCATCCCTTTGACAGTATGTGATATTTATGAAAACCTAGGAGTGAGCCCCGATCAACCTATGGCATCAAAAATTCCTAAGATGTATGTTACCTATACAATACCTTTAGACCATTTTACTGGTACTAACAGTAGTGTCACCGCCATTCTAGACCAATTATTGGTTGGTTATCACTCGATTATTCCTCTCCAGATGGCCCATTCTATGGCAGTCCCATAAGCTACCATGGTTTCTACCGGGAATGTGGTCATTGACCAAGCTCCTATTGGGACACCACTTCCATCTAGACCAAATCCATCACTTCCCCCTAGGTATAGAGCTCTGAATATTTCCATTGCTATCCCTACCCAAAATCCGTCCAGAGGGTTTGGACTTTTTGTTCCTCTTGGGTATAATGCTGCAAGTCAGTTTGTTCCTACACCTACCCAGATTCTCTTTGGAGGGCCTTACCTTCCTCCTCCACCTTTGCTAGGAGGATCTCATCATATTTTCCTTAGTGGCTCCAATCTAGTTGGAGGCACCAGTATTTCTATCACTTCTGGTTTCTAGATTCCTATTAGAGGTCAACCTAAATCTGGGGGGAAACCTCAATTTGGAGGACAACCTCAGATTGGGGGAAAACCTCAACTTGGGGGGCAACCTTAGGTTGGATTCCAAAACCCACTTTATGGAAAAAATGTACCTGTGTTACAATCCCAACCTTGGAATATTCCTTTCCAAGGAAATCTACAACCGTCTAGCAGGAAACATCCTCAAGTCAATTACTTTGTACCCCCCATCCTCGGTCAACTATATCCAGGTTTTTTGAATCCCACTTGGGGTCAAAACGTTCAATATAATGTTCCTTTCCAAGTGAACATACCCAATCAACCCAACCCTATGGGCTATCTGCCTCAAAATCCTCCACAACCAAATATGTCAGGATTGTCTCATTACCTGTAGACTTCTTATGATCCTACTGGTATACCTACATATCGTCCCCCTCAGAATTACCAGTTTTCTCAAGTGAACTGACAATTTCCCTTTCTGGCCACTTTGGACTTACTTGATTTGTCTAGGATTTTGAATGATCCTATTCTACATTCTCCTTATTGGCCTATCATACCGACCAAGCTATTGTCCGATATTCCTAAATTTGACAACAGGATAGAAGAAGACCCAAATAACCATGTTATGACTTTTCAGCTATGGTGTTCATCCAAATCTTTGATGGATGACTCCATAAGCCTACGAATTTTCCAACGAACTCTCACGGGTTCAACAGCAAATTGGTACATTGCGTTATCGTGTGGATTCTTCAATTAATTTAACACCATGTAAATGGCCTTTTTGACACAATACCAGTTGCCAATTCGATACGAGACAGGAACCAAAATTTTGAGTTCTTTCAAACAATCCTTGTCCACTCATATTTCTGATCACATCCATGAGTGGAGGAGGAGAAGATGTTTAATAAAAGTTTCTCTTCCTGATCAACTATTGGATGAGTGGCTTACCAAATCACTCATTGGACCTATTTCTCATGATGTCGCCATGGGTGGTGTTGTCACTAAAGAGTAGGCGATTAGTCCTGCTCAGTATCTCGATCTCGTTTATTCGCAAATGGGAAAATTTTACAATTTAATCCCTGATGCTCCTCGGCCTTCCAAAAACCATACCCCAACACTTCAAACAACTTCTCATGCTGCTAATGGTGTGATTGGCACCTTTCATGCTGAGACCCAGTCTGCACATGTTGGTCACACCAATCCAAAATCTAATAGTTCTAATGTACAAAATAATCCTACTCCTACTCCTTCCTCTGGTAAAACTACTTATATTAATTCGTTTCAATCCACACCTACTGGGAAGAATCAAAATAAAAACAAAGGAAAGGGTAAGAGCAAAGAGGAAAAGAATAATAATCCACAATCTAATAAATCCAAAATGCAAACTGCTGATGAGAAAGATAAATGTAAACCTCGTTACCCTTACCTTATTTGTGGTGATGATCATTACACGAAACATTGTCCACGACGTGCTGAGTTCACTAAGCTCCTCCAAGGGACCATGAATCCTTCTACACCTATCGTTTTGTCACAACCTTTCCCTTCTCAGCAACAATCCCATATGGTCATTCATGACCAAGCTTCTCCTTCTACCTCATATTATGTCCTTATGTGTACTGGTGACTCTAAAAAGAATGAAGTTGCATTCGCAACTCAAGCCAAAGATTATTCTTCATTGAAGGAAAAAGTTGACGATATACCACCTTCGTTGGTTCAACCTCCTCCCCCAATTTAACCTCCAAACGGTCCTCTTCATCTTGAAAGATTGGGTCTCAATACAGTTCATTTTCCTCCTCTCAAGGGCATTGTTCAAAATTCCACGTTCAATCCTCATGTACATGTTGCCCAAAACTACAACATTGTAGAAGACCTTGTGCAAGCACCCTCTATGATGTCATCTCTCGAATTCCTTCAAAGTTGTCCCACTCAATGGAAGGCACTATTAAAGGCCATTGGTGGAATTGACCCTACGGATACTAATTTGATAATATTTGACTTGTAATATCACATTCGAAGGCTTCCTCCTAAGTTAGCATTTCAAATCCAAGTTCTTGTTGAAAAAAAGAATATATGTAGAACTGTTATTGATGAAGGAGCCTCGACTTGCGTTATGTACGTTAGGTGTTGGAAAGGTATTGGTTCTCCCACCCTTACCGAGTCATACAATACCCTTAAGGCTTTCAATGGTAAAGGTTTTAAACCTTACGATGTTCTTCCCTCATTGTCTATTACGTTGGAAGGTAAATTGGTCAATGTAGAGGTTGAGGTCTTCGATGCACCTCTTGATTATAATCTTCTGCTTGGTCACAGCTGGATCGATTCCATGCACGCAATTGTGCCTACCTTTTTCTGTGTGATACGTTTCTCACACGAAGGAAAGGTCATTACTGTTGACCAACTGAAATTATTTAATTTTGATTCTCATACTATCAATGTTCCTTTTATCTCGAAGACACCTCCCAGTTATGAGGATTTTGGCATGGGTCTTTTGAAAGATTCAACTTTGATGGGTACATTTACAATCCGACCACCCGATATTCCTTCTCCTTTTGTCGCTTCGATTAATATGACCTCCACCACTATTTGTGAAACCCCTGAGTCATATGACCCTTGGATAGTACCTAAACCTGGTGATTTTCTTCGTTACGGCTACAAAATGCCTTTAAGTCCGGTTCAATTTTCTTATCAAGCTATTCAATCAACAACTCCCTCTCCTCCTCTCTGTGATTCATCTCCTGATTTGTTTCACGTGATCTTTCCTACTGATGAGATGATCATGTCGGTCATGTCTATGGAAGATACTCCATGGGACGATGGACATCATCATTCTATCATCTTCCTAGAATGCGACACCATAGAGAGTTACCAACAGATTTTGAATCTGTCGACCGTTGTTATTTCTTTTATTCCTGACTCGACACACAATGTTTTGTATAAAGCAAACTTGAGTAACATTTCACTTACCGTTCCTCTCGACATATTGATTAAACCTAGAGTCATAGAAAATGTTCAAATCGGTGCCTCATGTTCTATTGATGAGGTATGCACCTATAAATCCCTTTTCTAAGAATTTTGTGATGTATTTGCATGAAGTTATGATGAAATTCTAGGTATTGATCCTGATATCGTTGTGCATGATATTAAGACATATTTGGATGCTAAACCCATTCAACAGAGACTTCACCCAGTCCATCCACATAAGGCCGCTACTATCAAGATCAAAGTTGAAAAACTTCTTAAAGATAGCTTTATCTATCCTCTGGCTTTGAATGATTGGGTATCCAATCTTTTTCAGGTAAATAAGAAACAAGGAACCATCCGCGTTTGTGTAGATTATAGGGACATAAATAAGGCTTGTCCTAAGGAAAATTACTCGACCCCTTTCGTTGACCAGATCATTGATGACTATGCCGGGAGTGAAATCGTATCCTTGATGGATGGTTTCTTCAACTATAATCAATTTAATATTTTACCCGCGAACCAACACAAGACTTCTTTTATTTGCCCTTGGGGAACCTTTGCCTACCGAAAATTACCCTTTGGTCTCAAGAATGTTGGTGAGACCTTTCAGTGAGCTATTTATTACACCTTCCATGACATTAATCACATTGTACAACCCTATCTTGACAATCTCCCAGTGCACTCCATCTGTCATCAAGATCACCCGACACATTTAAGGGCCATTTTTGTACGCTATCATTATTATCGCATACGTTTGAACCCACACAAATGTGTTTTTTATGTGGAGTCCAATCGAATTCTCGGTTTTATCATGTCGATACACAGGATTCGAGTAGACCCCTTGAAGGTTGAGTCTATTCTTAACCTACCTCCTCCTTCCACACTACGCCAACTCCAAAGTTGGCAAGGGAAGGCAAATTTTTTGCGTCGTTTGATCCCCAATTATGTTGAACTAATGAAAGGATTCATTCGACTATAGCTGAGATTACTTCCTCTACTTAACTGCTTGAAACTCTACCATTTCTATGGTCTTAGTCCAAGAGGATGATTCACATGATGAACATGTGATATAATATTTGATTCGAAGTCTTACAACTACCGAGACCTTACTTACATGTGGAGAAACTGGCCTTGGCAGTTGTTCAACATTTTTGTCATTATATCTTATTACACAGAACCACCGTTATTTCCGATTTCAACCCTATGCAACATATCCTTACTCGACAATTTCTTGGGGGAAAGTACTCCAAATGGACAGTGATTCTCCAGGAGTTTGACTTGTAATTCGAACTTGCCAAGTCAAAGAAATCCTCAATTTTCGTCGAATTAACATGTGACCTTTTGTTATCCACAATTTTGGTCATCGTGATGATGTCATGGTGATTTCATACTGATAGAAAATCAAGCTCCTCATTAAGGACTCCTTCCTGAAGAAAGGTTGCTCTTATCTTTTTCCAAAATCACATTTTGAAGACTGTTCGCAGGCTAAGTATATACTCTCCTGCGAGAATGATGAATTCCCGAAGGCTACCTTCAGCTAGGGTGAGAACTTCTCGCACTGTAATAATGGCCAGGGTGCGGGCATCTTTTTACAAAGGAAAAAATAAGTTTCTCGAGCCTTCTATAAGGGAATCTTCTAGAAGGATGAGTTGGAGTTCGAATGGTTGTTCCAAAGCTGGCATTCCAGATTTGATGGGATCATTCCTATCCTAAACAACTAAATTATTCTCTCTTATAAATAGATGAGAATACTCATGGAAGGGGTTAAGTGGAAGTAATAAAGATTGGCAAGTTTGAGAAATCCTTTGGAGGATTAGTGCATAACTGCATGGAGAATTGAGGCTGCAGCAGATAGAGGCAACATCAAAGTCATCATAAGTGGTTGATGTTCTTCATGCTTGAGCAAGTGTGTGTGTCAGAGCCAGGAGTCATCGAAAGGAGATCTACGACATCAAGGCTCAGGTTGTATATTGTCCTTTCCATTAATTCAATATATGAATATGTCCCTTTCCCATAATGATGATGTCATCTTATTACATGATTCCTTGATCACATGTATAGACTAATTATTGAATATCTTAATATGCTTATACTTTGATTGGTTTGTGTTGTGATTGATTGGACGACAAAAGAGCATCGAGGTGGAGCGAGGAACAACAGAGAAAAGGAGAGCGTTCATAAGGTATGTTCACCATCCCTTTCTCATAGTTCATTCAATAGTTAGATCTAGGGAAAGAGTAGTATTATGTCTTTCTTTGTTCTAGATCCAGTTGGATCTAGGGAGATTGGTCTGTGTCCGCACTCACGAATTTATCCTGAAACAAAATTGGCGACTCCACTAGGGAAGCTATCCCTTTTGTCTTTTGATTTCTGGATTTTTCTGTGGCCATTTTCTCTGATTGCCTTTTTCTTCTAATTTTTAATTCTCTGAGTCCTCAGGATACCCTGAGTGACCTTCTGGGTCAAAGAGTCAGTTTGATTTTTGCTTAATTTTTTTTATTTTTCATTAGTTTCAGGGATTCCCGCACTGTGTTGACAGCCTGCGAGAACCTTGATTGTTCGCACCCTGCGTATATGTTCCAGTGTGGTTTATTCACAGTTTTCACTGAAGTGGCCTGCGAGAATCTTAGATTCCCGCACTGTGTCCAAAGCTTGCCTGCGGGAAGATTTAGAAATTTTTTTGGAATCAAACCTTGACTTTTGCAATAGCTCAGTAAGGTTAATTTGAGTCTTTTTGACTATTTGGATTACTGGCTTGCCCATTTTTTCTTTCTTTTGCTTGTTGGACTTGATCTAGGGTTTCTAGGCTTGTCTTGGCTTTGGTCACTTGACTTTCATCTCTTGGCCTTTTGTGGCAATTTTCTTCTCTCTGATTACTGGAGTCGAATGTGCTGCGTTGGTTAAGAATCAATGATTGTTTGGAAGTTGAGTTTCTGAGGTTTCTCTTGTATGTGTTGGTCCAAAAGGACAACTTTCATTTGAATTGAGAAGCTCTTTTGGTTTGTTTTTTTTTTTGCTTTCATTGAAAGTATTGGATTGGGTTGTTTGATTTGGATCTTTATATTTTGGTTTTCTTTTCTCTTTTATTAGAGTTCTTCTTGGAAAGTGAACCATATGTTTTCTTTCAAGAGCTTTGTTTTACCTTTGAAACACCTTTGAAAATCGAAATAATAAAGCATTAAAGTTTTGGAAAAGACATCTAGACATTGTTCATAGATACATGATTGTTTGCATTCATATTTAAACGGAAATTGAGAATTGCATATGCATAGAAGTATTGTGATTGATTCAGAAAATGTTCTCTCTCTCCCATAGCTAGGTTTCATCGAATGAAAACGATTACATTTCATCATATCCTTGCATTGATTGGGTCAGAGTCACACATCATTGAGTTTCACTTCCGTTACCTTTGAGTATACAACAACCATTTTAAAACACTGCGCAATATTAAAATTGATCTAGTAACTCTTTTATAGGGCTCTTTTACACCAACATTTAGCTAGGCTAGTGCTTTGGAGTAGGAAGAGAGACACACTCTCCAAAAGCTCAAAACACACAATAGTATCTTGAGATAGGGAGTGTAAAATTCCATTGGCCGCATATTGTCCTGGGAAGCCCTTCTAACACAAGGGTCAAGAATTAGGTTGCATTGGTGTTGGCAGGGATACTAACCTGCTCTGTTGGCATCAGTGTAGAGATTGCACGTATTATGGGGGTCACTCTGAGGTATACCCACAATTATGAGTGGAAGCCTTTGAGTTGATTTCGGGCTTGATACCCTGCCTTTGCGTGTGGATCGGACTGACGACTGTTTCCCCAGACAGTACTATTGTCTGTGGTAACCTTAGTAGCCTTTCTCTCTAGGTTCTTACCCAACGTGACTGTGGAGGGGAAAGTCTCCGTGGTACCTAGAATCGACGTTGATCAAACTCACTCGGGCTCCTTGGAGGGTAAATCCACAATTACTAGCGTGGAAGCTTTCACCAAGGTGTAAGTCTGTTAAGCAGGTCGTCAACGTAACTTTTCCACCCTAGCCCCGCCCCTTCTCATCTCGTTGTTGCGACATTGGATTTCATCACCAACTAGTGGCTTCGATATTAGAAGGTATTGTTTGCTTGGTGATTGTCTCTAGATTTTGTTTACTAGTGTATGCTGTTGTTTTCTCGTAGGTGACCGTAGGATTTGCGTTGAGCAGTTTTTTACTGGATTACAATTCCTCCTCCACGACGTTCACGTAGGATGCAAGGTTTGTCCCCGGAACGTCCGGAAGATTCACAACCTTTTCCTAGAGCAACACCTGAGGGTACCCCCGAGGACTCTCCTCGGCCAGGTGAAATCCCTCTTGTCACTCTTCCTCACGTGGACATAAACGACGTCCCAGAAGTTTTTACACCACCTCCATAGGGAGAACCCACTGAAACTCTTGGTGATTTTCAAATCACTAATACTGTAGAGGACTATCGCGTTCGTCGAGGTGAAAGACCTGTTGGACGTTTTCATTTGTCTGGAGAAACTCTTGTTGTCTCTTCTGAATCAATTGTTGGGCCTTCTCATGGTGCAGTAGGCCAAGAGCCTCCTTGGTTGGGTGATTTCCGACGAGTCTTGTTTGGTACTGAATCCCCTATCTACGAAGTTTTATACCCTTCAGTTTTTCCTGCACCAGAAACTGCACCAGAGACTACAACTTATCATTTTATTCTTCCTCCCGAGATGGCTCATCTCTCTATTAATTCGAGTGTCCAAACCACTATTCTGGCAACCACTCTTGCCCCTATTAATACCCAGCAACCTTCTGGGGCTAATCCAAATCTACCTCCTGGTTACCATGCGTTGAACCCTCTGTTGAATGCTCCGCATCCAACACCGCCGCAGACTCCCACTGGTTCTCCAGGTGGTCCTCAGTTTCCTGGGCATCCTGTTCCTGGTTTCATCCCGACACTACCTCAGTTTCCTACTGGTAATCCTACTATTGGTAGCATTATTCCGACCATTGCACCTAATGTACAAGTTCCTGTTGGTGGTCAGGGTAGTACGTTTCCTTTTCCCGGTCATACCGCCACTACTGCGCAACCTACCATTGGTATACAACTTCCGGGAGGAACCAACCCTTTGGGAGGGGCACCGACCTCACCGTTAGGCTAAAACATACCCCCTGCATTGGCCCAGTATTGGAATCAACTTATGCAAAATTTTCCTCAGAATACTGGGGGGCAACAAGTTGTCCCTACTCCATACCCAGGGGTGACTAATCCTATCTGGGGCTCTGGTCACACTACCCAACCCCAAACTCAAGGCCAAAATCCTTGGGGTTACTATCCTATTCAACCACCACAGGGCCAACTCGGATCGTCTCTCTGGGAGAAAACTGCATACGGTCCTACTGGTCTACCGACAGGGCTTCCGCCCCAAAGTCACCAGTATCCACAAGTGAATCGGCAATTGCCTTTTCTTGCTACTCTGGATTTGCCAGATTTATCTAGTATTCTTAATGATCCTATTCGTCACTCTCCCCAATGGCCTGCTATTCCTGCAAAGCTTCCATCGGACATTCCAAAATTCGATGGGAAGGTGGGAGAGGACCCCAACAATCATGTCATGACTTTCCATTTGTGGTGTTCGTCTAACTCATTGATGGACGACTCCATTAGATTGCGTATTTTTCAAAGAACTCTTACAGGTGCTGCTGCCAAGTGGTACATTGAACTACCATGAGGTTTCTTTTCAGAATTCAACACGCTTGCGATGGCCTTTTTAACCCATTACCAATTACCGATCCGTTACGATACTGGAACTGAGATTTTAACCTCCTTCAAACAGAGCTCGAGCACTCATATCTCTGATCATATTCATGAGTGGCGACGAAGGAGATGTCTCATCAAACTTGAACTTCCTAATCAGTTATTGGCCGAATGGTTCACAAAATCTTTTGTGAACAAAATCGGAAAAGACATTGCTATGGGCGGTGTTGTCACAGAAGAGCAGGCTATTAGTCGTGCTCAGTATTTGGATCTCGTTTATTCACAAACGGGAACCCTTTAGATTTACTACCCGATTTACCTCGTCCTGGTACTTCTACCTCTTCTGCGCCTCCAGCTGTCTCACATGCAGCTGATGGTGTGATTGGTTCTACTTATAGCCACTCACATTCCGTTTCCACTACAACCCCAAAATCTGCATCTTCTAATGTGCAAAGTTCTCCGTCTCTTGCTCCTCCCCCCGGTAAAACTTCAGAAGTGAACGTCGTTCAATCTACACCGACCGGTAAGACTAAGTCTAAAAAAGGGAGAGGCAAGAATAAGGAGGGTAAAAACAACAATTCTAATGAACAAACCAAATCACCTCCTGTTGATGACCGGGATAAACACAAGCCACGTTATCCTTTCCTTATCTGTAGTGACAATCATTACACGAAGGATTGTCCCAGACGTGCCGAGGTCAACAAGTTTCTTCAAGGAACGCCCAAACCTTCTACCCTGGAAGTCTTGTCTCAACCCTTCCCGTCTCAACAACAGGCCTCGTTAGTCTCACGACCAACCATCTACCTCCACATAGTCTTATGTTTTGATGTGCACTGGTGATTCTACGAATAACAATGTTACACTTACCACTAGAGATAAAGACTATACTCCTTCTAAGGAGAAGGTTGAAGACCTACCTCCCAATTTGGTTCAACCATATCCACCAAATCCATCTACCAATGGTCCTCTTCATATCGAAAGACCAAGTCTTGATACAGTTTTCCGACCTCCCAAAGGTGTCGTTAAGAAGTCGGCATTCAACCCTCATGCTAGGGCAGCCCAGAACTATAGCATTGTCGAAGATCTGGCCCAAGCACCCTCAGTGATGTTTGCCCTCGAAGTCCTTCAGTCCTGTCCAGCACAACGAAGGGCTCTGTTGAAAGCCATAGGTGGAATTGATCATTCGGATTCAAATTTTATAGTCTTTAACTTGGACGATCATGTTCCACGGTTACCCCCACAACTTGCGTTTCAAATACAAGTTGTCATTGCCGACAAGAGCATTTGTCGGACAGTTGTTGATGAGGGTGCCTCTACGTGCGTAATGTCTCTTTCTTGTTGGAAAGCCATCGGCTCTCCTCCGTTAACTGAGTCACCAAACACTTTACGAGCCTTCAATGGCTCCGGTTTTAAACCATACGGTGTTCTTCCATCGTTGCCTGTTACTTTAGAAGGTAAAACCGTCCAGATAGAAGTGGAAGTTTTTGAAACTCCTCTTGATTATAATCTTCTACTAGGACGAAGCTGGGTCGATTCTATGCGTGCTGTCGTGTCAACCCTTTTCCGTGTCCTACGTTTTCCTCACCAAGGCAAAATAGTCACGGTTGATCAACTTGCTTTCTTTAATGCCGATACTTGCACAGGCAACGTGCTGTTTATCGCGAACACCCCACCGGGTTATGAGAATGTTGGCGTGGGTCTTTTAAAATATTCGTCATTAATGGGTACTTTTCCCATACCACTACCACCCAGTATTCCAAACCCGTTAGTTGCATCTGTCAACATGGTCTCTACCGTGCCTCATGAGCTTCCAGTGTCAGCCGACCCTTGGATAGTCCCTGATCCTAGAGATCATGTTCGTTTCGGCGACGTTATGCCGTTAAGTCCGGTTGAGTCTGCTTACCAAGATATTCAATCGGCAAGCCATCCTGCTTCTTCTTGTGAGGAGTTGTTTCCTGATCCTTTTCGCATTGTTTTTCCAACTGACGAGATGATCATGTCCGTCTTGGCTAACAACCCTTGGGACAATGGACATCATCGTTCCATACTGTTTCTGGAGCAATAGACTCTTGAGAACTACCAACGGATTTCGACTCCGTTGACCATTGTTGTTATTTCGACAGTTCCTGGACCAACACGAGATGTGTTTGCTGAAGGGAACCTTAGTAACATTTCACCCACAATCCCCATCGATATTTCTGTGAAACCTGGGATCATCGAAAATGTTCATATTGGAGCTTCGTGTTCTCCCGATGAAATTGTCACCTACACTTCCTTGTTTAAAGAATTCTGTGACGTTTTTGCTTGGAGTTACGAAGAAATGCCGGGTATTGATCCTTCTATTGTGATCCACGAAATTAAGACATACCCTGGAGCCAAGCCTATCCGACAACGCCTCTATCCTGTCCATCCACTTAAAGCGGCCTCCATTAAACTTGAAGTTGAAAAAATCCTTAAAGCCGGTTTTATCTATCCCGTGGCATTGACAGAATGGGTGTCCAATCCAGTACCGATTGATAAAAAGGGTGGTAGTATACGCGTTTGCGTTGATTATCGGGATATCAACAAAGCTTGTCCTAAGGACAATTTTCCAACCCCTTTCGTTGACCAAATTGTCGATGACTGTGCTGGTAGTGAAATCTTTTCCCTCATGGATGGATTTTCCGGCTATAATCAAATCAATATAGCTCCCGAGGACCAACATAAAACAACTTTTATTTGTCCTTGGGGTACTTTCTCCTACAGGAAACTCCCTTTCGGTCTGAAGAATGCGGGTGCTATGTTCCAACGTGCTATGTCTTACGCTTTTCACGATATCAAGCATATTGTTCAACCCTATTTGGACGATTTGCCGGCTCACTCTTTACATAGGGCCGATCACCCTACCCATCTCCGAGCGATTTTCGTTCGTTGTCGATTCTATCGCATTCTCCTGAACCCTCATAAGTGTGTTTTTTGCGTAGAATATGGCCGTCTCCTCGGTTTCATTGTTTCACGCCATGGGATCCGGGTTGATCATATCAAGGTCGAGGCAATTCTTAATCTACCTCCTCCTTCTTCTTTACGCCAGTTACAAAGTTTGCAGGGGAAAGAAAACTTTCTTCGTTAGTTCATACCGAATTATGCCGAAATTACTCGAGGTTTCACACGTCTTTTGAAGAAAGATTCCGAGTTTGTTTGGGATAAGGTTGCTAACAACGCCTTTGAAACGTTAAAACTATCCCTCACCAAAGCTCCTCTTCTGTTCCCTCCGGATTACAGTCGAGATTACTTTCTTTATTTAGCTGCATCTGAGTATACCATTGGTATGGTCCTTGTTCAGGAAGATGATAACCACGATGAACATGTTATTTATTACTTGAGTAGAAATTTATCACCCACCGAAGTCAAGTATCAACATGTTGAGAAACTGGCCTTGGCTGCTGTCCAAGCAGTCCAACATTTTCGTCACTATATTCTTTCCAGGAAGACTACCGTGATTTCCCACTGTAACCCCATGCAACACATATTGACACGTCAATTGCTGGGGGGCAAGTACTCCAAATGGATAGTTATTCTCCAAGAGTTCGACTTGGAATTCGATCGCGCCACGTTGAAGAAGTCCCTAGTTTTCGCTGAATTGATTTGTGACTTTCCCCACACTGCAACGGAAAAGGTAGCAGTTGATTCGTTACCTGACGAGTCACTTTTCCTTATCAGTACCGATGATATGTGGTACGGAGATATCATTATCTATCTCCAAACTCAAACTTTCCGGCCTACGTTGTCTAGTACCAAACGTCGTCGTGTCCGTTATCAAGCACGTCATTATATTATCCTCGGTGATACTCTTTACCGTCGAGGCATTGACTCTGTCTTTCGGCGGTGTTTAACTTTGGACGAAGCTGAGAAAGATTTGAATGACTGTCACTCTGGAGCATGTGGTGGTCATATGTCTGGGTATGCTACTGCCCAGAAAATCTTATGCGCGGGTTATTTTTGGCCTTCCTTGTTTAATGACTGCATTATCGCTATTCAGAAGTGTCACACCTGCCAGACCTATAATCAGAAAATACGGTCGCATCCTGCTCCCCTTCATCCTGTAGTCTCCATAGGTCCTTTTGCTAAATGGGGCATTGATTTTATGACATGTCACCCTCACTCGGCCGGGGGGCATGGTTACATTATAGTCGCTGTTGACTGTTTTACTAAGTGGGCCGAGGCAATGCCGACATTTGATAATACTGGGAGGACTGCAACACATTTCCTTTTTAACCATGTCATCACTCGTTTTGGTGTTCCTCGGGCTATCGTTACCGATCACGGTAGTCATTTTAGAAATAATATGATGTCTGAAC
>JASDQU010752334.1:101583-115276 GCA_032191745.1 Picea mariana | reverse complement strand
AAAACACACTCTCGCTCTCTCTTTTGTTGGTTTCCCTTGTCTTGCTCTACCATTTATTATACCACATATTCCTCTTCCTTGAACAAGAGTGTCTTAACAAAAACAAACTCTCATCTCTTAATCATAAACTTGGCCTCCCTCTTGGCATACTTGAACCTCTTCCACTCTATAAATTTTTTGGCCCACATCTCCTTCTTCACGGGCATCAATTAGCTTGTAATCCTTGTTACTTAGAACTCATACTATTTGCCTCGAGGGGAATATCGATTAAATCTTTGATGCCGGGGAGGAATTTCCCAACTCCACTTGTACTATTGGTTGTTGAAAGATGGCATGTTACAATATTCCAACAACCAGTTGTACAAGTGGTGTTGTGAAATTCCTCCCCGACGTTAAAGAGATATTTGATACACCCCCCAAGGAAAAGAAGAGGATGTCTAGGTATGATATTTACAAGAGAATTGATGCTATTTATTATAGATACAAATATGAAGAGGATGATATCTTGGATAAATATGAGCCACCTGCCAAGAAGGAGATGTGGGTCATATCATTGAGGGAGTGATCCAGGTGGATATTGGTGCCCACCCACCTATTCCATTTGGCTCCTCTTGACAGTTTTTAATTCAACATGTTCTTCTGTACTTATTTGTAATTGTGGGTTATACACTTCTAGGTTTTTTGGAAGCCCTACACATCTTCCAGGAGGAGGTTGGTGGCCTCCCACCTAATCCAAATAGCTTATTTTGGATGTTTTCATGTTAGCACATCTTTCTGTACTTCCAGGGCCATTTTGGGGCCCTAAATAGCGTTTATTTGGCTTGAAACATTTGAACTGTAGACAAACTTAGAGTTTGAAGTCTTAATGTGCAGTTCTCGAAAATACCTTTCCAACGGGCTATCATCGCCTAAAACGAAGGTCTTTTGAAAATGTTATGACCCCGAGAATTTGAGGTAACAACATGATTTTTGGCATTTCATCTCCTAGAGTTAGGTTTTTGGATGTCTGTTGGCAGCCAATTCGCATTTTTTATCCTATCTTTATAAGCTGCCTACACCAGTGTTTTGCAAACCTTGATTTTCGTCGCGATCCTTGAATAAAATAACACTATTATTTCGCGCATTTGCACACCTGTCTTTGTTCTTGTTTTCACGACTACAAGCGTGAAAACTTTGATTTTGAAGTCATATTAAAAACGTCACTAGATTGTTATGATCACTCTTGTCGATATGTTCATTGCGCTTCCAATTTAATTATGGTTATATAGTTGGCAAGACCCCAATATTCTTTACTCATTTGGCATTTTTGTTGTTAATATGATTTCAATTTTTATGAGGCTGTGATGATTTCTTAAGGATTGTGATTCAATCGTTGATTTATTGGTGGTTTGATGCACTTTGATCAAATTCGTTGGCACATTGGTTTCATGAAAACTCATTGACATTTGTGGTTAGACCCTTGGTGTAATCATTTCATGCAACGCATATGTGATATGGTCGAACCCTTGGTGTTTCAAATCATTGTTTTGGTTTTGAAACTATGAAAACAATATGCTTATGCTTTTTTTTGAGCCGACTTACCATAGATTTCATTAATCGTCTGAATGTTGTTACTTTTAACACATTGCAATAATGGTTCACTATATGCGCCGTCGGTTGTACATTGGGAAATGACTGTTTTGCATGGGCTGATCTAGCTCCACCACCCTCGCACATTCAGGTATTAATGCCTCCCTCCTATCCCGGGTTACCTTTGTTGAAGTTTGTGAGCTATCCGATCCGGCATTTACCCTGTTCGAACCCTCACCCATCCACCCTCCTCACTGTGTATTCCCGTCTATGGCACCTGTGGTGTGCATAGAGCCGAACGGTATCCAAACACTCCTGTTGTTCGACAATGCTTGAAAGGACTTGGAAAATGGTGGTTGGTTGGTGTTTATCCAGAGGTTTGAGCGTTTTAACCTTTCGGTTGCCCAACAATTCTCCCTCACCTTCGACGGTTATAGGGATAAGGTCGGAGACATACAACTCGAGATCAATGAGGAATTTATAAGCTCAGCTACAGGACTGGCAGCCACAGGGGAAAGGTGGTTTAAAAATTCCAAAGTTGATGAGGTGTTGTGGCTGCTATTATTCATATCAAGGAAGATTGTTTCATGTGATAGAGGTATGCCTATCACTACCCTCAAACCCAGGTGGCATGATCTTTTAGCAATTGTTAAACAGTTTGTGACCTATGAAGGTCGGTATGGCTTGGTATTTCTGTATCATCTTTGGTTATTGATGAATTTTATAGGCTACCCTTTGAACATGCTGCATTACCTCTTGCGTAGTCTTTACAAGATGTCTAAAAGATTCAAATGTGAGAAGGCTGATAGCAGCCTTTTCCATAACGGTTTGATCAAAGTCATTGTCATCCACCATTTAAGCCTTAGTGGTGATAAGTGGCAAGCCTTCTTGACAAGGAATGGCTTTGCCACTTATGAGTCGGTTCAAATTGACAAGGTTGTGGTCAGTGAGACTTTGGTTGGACTAGCCGTGCCACTTCATATCCTTCTACCCCCTATCAAACCCTCAGATTGCCCCGACTTGGACCTACCCGATGCCATGGCCAATCCATGTGCTAAGGATGATATTAAGGCCATCAAAAGACCTAGAAGGAAGAAATACAGAAGTCATACTACTGTCGACAGAAAGGGGAAGAAAAATGATCGATTGATATCAAGATTTGCCCGGAACAAGCCCAAGCAAAACGTCGACCAAAAGCCAATAGTGTTGAGCGAGGACTTGGACTCTGATATTGAGCGTTTCTTAGCCAAGTAATATCCCTATTCTCATGGCCTATGCTCTACAGAACCCTATGACTATGTATCTAACTTACCTCCATGCCTCAAAAATGACCCAAAGTACCCGGGAATCAAGCTGCACAAGGAAACCCCTAATAATTTGAACAAACCCTTGCCTGTGATGCCAAAGCCAAATCAATCACCATGTACCCAATGTAATGCTTGGCTAGAACGTTATTACACCGACATTCCCCTGTTGCAATCAAAGATCAAATCGTTAGAGGAACGGGTGACAGTGCTGGCAAAAGAGAATGACATGCTTCAAGCCAACGAGAAGAAACACAAAACCATCGGTTCAATTGTCTTCAGAAACGTCGAAGCAGCAATGACTTTGTAAATTCAAAATTATCATGACCGAGTTGTTTTCTGATTGCCCAGGTATGAATTTCAATATGAATTTTGTTTTTTGAGTTGATTTGAATTAATATAACCAATTGGATTTGCTTTCAATAGCTCTGTTCGTTTTGATTCAAAATGATTCTGTTACTTTCGTTTTACCAAAATAATTTCGTTATGAATCATGAGTGGGAAATTTGTTTGCTAAACTCGGACACAGCTATGATTTAATTAATATGATTCTATTGTTCTCAGATTAGTAGAAACGATTGATTGGTTTTGATTTTGTTTGGTTCGCTTTAAAATAATTTTGTTGGTTTGAATTAATGAATTGGGTTTTCTTTCGTTTAGTTCTGTCCGAATAAACGAGTCTGTTTCGTTTTGTATAAATATCCTCATTTGGATTTTGATCGCATCTGACCTGTACAGGAGATTTATTTGCTAAAATCAGACACAACTATGTTTTGGATTGATACGATTTTGTTGTTGTTGGATTCCCTCAGCTCTGACTTAGTTCAATTTATTTCTTATGGTTTGATTTTGAAACGATTTTGTATGCTTGAATTGGCATGATCCTGTACGTATGCAATGCATCAATATCAGTGATTGGTTTGATAAATATAATGTAATCTATTAAATAAAAAAAACAACTCTGTTAGTTTTGGATTTTAAAACGATTTTGTTAATGGCTGAGTCGACATAAATTATTGCACAAAAAATTTACTTACAGTTTTTGTCAATTGAAATTGATCCATGAAAATGATTTCATTTCGATTTAAAAAAAAAAAACGATTTTGTCTGCCCCAAATTGGAATTAAAAGTTGTGTGATAGATCGTACATATCCTGTTATTATTGGATTGATTCAACCACAATTTCAT
This sequence comes from Picea mariana, assembly GCA_032191745.1. Lineage (NCBI taxonomy): Eukaryota > Viridiplantae > Streptophyta > Pinopsida > Pinales > Pinaceae > Picea > Picea mariana. The sequence goes on along the minus strand of JASDQU010752334.1, from coordinate 111,215 downwards.
TTGCTTCAGTTCGCATACAAGTTGTAGTTTGGTGTGGCATGAATGATTTGCTCTGTTTGGAATTAGTAATTTAAGATTTGGTTTAGTAAGTCGAATATAATTCTGTTAAGATTTGAATTGGTTTTGAAAAGATTCTGTGTTCAATTTAGACCAACTACAGAATCGCAAGATTCTGTAGCTAGTCTTAAAAATTAGATTTTTGTCAATTTTATCAATAAAACGTTATCTAAACTTCTGTATTTTTGTCTACTTACAGGTACCTACGAATTTCATTGACACATTGGACATGCTGTAGCAGTTTAGATACAGTTTTCAAGTTGTTAGTCATAGGCAAAAATAGGGACTTGGGAGATTATTCCCAGATTTTTTGTAATTTTCTTTGACAATTCCCACGGGGATGTTTTACCATGTGGTCTTTAAATACTTGTTATTTTTTGTATGGACCCATCATCATCACTGTTGGGAGAACCAGACTATGGATTTATGATACAGACTGGGATGAAAGTTGATATCTTGTAACAGCTTTAGCTTTCAATATATCAAACTTTTGTTTCAAGTTTTGTTCATATCAGTTTGCAGTCGATTATAGACTACTTTAGCTATCATAATTCATTGCAGGTTGATGTGACTTGGTTAATGTGTTATCCATATCTGATCTCTCTTATTTAAAAAAAATACAACATTTACTTTGTTTCAATTTAAGGAATTAAAGATTTATCTTCTTCATTAAATGAATCATTTTGTACAAATCTTTGCACACAGATTTATCTAATTGTGACGATTTGTAAATCATAAGATTGCTGTCAATTTTATGTCTTGTTTGTTCTGTTATTGATATTCAAAAGAGCATCGCTGCTTCCTGTTTACAAGAGGCTTGCAGAGAATCTGGTGCGGGTTTCCTCCCATGGATGAATTGAACTGGATTCTTTACACAGGACAAATTGGAAAGAGTTATTACAGGTTAGCTTATTAGTGTTATTTAAGTAGTTTAGATAGATATATTAGTTTAGATTCATAGTTAGAATTTTTTATTTTTTTAAACTGTTTAGCTTAGACAGTTTTCATTCTATTTCTTTTTTATAAACTCCTAAAAATAAATAAAAAATAGTTTTGCTGTCATAGGACAGTCACAAATGATTTTAGCAGGTTTTCATGTAAAATCTGTAATCTGTAAATATTGTACATTTGTGATTAAGATTTAATTATGTTGATAGTTGAACATTTAATTTTATAGAATTATTGTTAGATAGTATAGATAATAGATTGCATATATTTATTTCAAATTTTTTTATTAGTTTGCTTTACTTTTTGTTTTCTTTAGATTAGTTCCTTAGTGTAGTTTTCTTTTGTTTTTCTAGGACTTAGATCGGCTAACGGAGCCGCTAAACCCGTCAGGGTGGATCATCCCAAACGGCTTGGGTTATTTAGACAACCCCAGACCAGATCCACTCTTCTAGTTTGTGAGCATTCATTTTCGCCCGTCAACAAATGGAGCTAGAAGGAGGGCCTGAAATTTATTAATGGAACGAGGCGGTTGTAAGACTCCTCCACCACCTAACTGCTCACTTATAGTGACAAGAAGTCATTCAAACGATAACATCCCCCCTCAAACAACAACCACATCAAACGATGATCCACGGATCACAGTCGAACCAGTAACCCCAAATCCTATAGGTGGTGACGTACAAGAGATTGTCCGCCAATATCTTCTAAGAAAACATAGTGCCTTCACCCATTTAAGGCAACCAAATCGACCTTTGGACCAACCTTTAGATTTCTATGATATCAGAGAACAACTTGGAGGCACTAACCTCACTTTAAACCCTACAGATCCAATCCTCACTCCTGCTGCAGGAGGATCTGGAATACCACCTTCACCACCTCCATCATCTCTGTCTTCTTCGGGAGAAGACTCTTCTGACGAAGGCAGTTCCCCTTCTCAGCCTTCCACACCGCCTACACCAATGGCCAACCAGAACAATCCTGCCAGGCCTTGGCTCAGCCAGGATGCAGTAGCCGTACCTGGAGCTCAGCATCCCTTACCCAAACATCTGGAGAAGTGGATTCCCAAGTTTGACCCTGACTCTAAATAGATTGTTGAAGACCACATTAAAAAGTTTATGTTATCCATTAGACTCCGTAATGTCAAGCATGAAGACGTAGTCTGTAGGTTGTTCCCCTACACTTTCGAGGGCAATGCCTCTACCTGGTATTTTGCCCAACAACCCCATACCATTGTGCCTTGGGAGAAATTCGAGTCATGCTTTTTGGAAAAGTTCGGAGACGACAAGTCTCCAGAAGTTCTAGTTATGGAGCTTTCTAGCTTAAAAATGAACCCAAAAAAGAAAATTAAAGACTTTAATCAAAGATTCTTAACACTTAAAAACCGAATCCCTATGGATTCCATGCCTGCCGAGAATCTTATCATAGCATACTATACTAAAGCCTTGCATCAAAGTATAGCCATTTGGGTCAAACGATCTAAGAAATCCACGTTGTTAGAGGCCTTCGAAGAGGCTAGCCAGATTGAAAAAGACATCCTTAGTTTAAAAGACACTACTAGCAACGAAAAAGATACTAGTTCATCTTCCAAAAAGAAGATCAAAATCCTCCCTAGACCTTCTCAAAACAAAGCACAACCTGAAAGCTCTGATTTAGAAAACTTAACTAAAGTCGTTCAAAAACTGTCAAATCAAGTTATAGATTTAAAAAGGACGACCTAAGAAGCTTCCTCGAGCAAAGGACCCTACAAACCCCCATTCAGGAAGCCTTTTCCCACCAACCGACCTAATCCAACTACTGAGGGCCTTAATCTAGAAAGCCTGCAATACGCCCTTCAAACAATTCTAGAAGCCCATGATAACTTGATGCCTCCTGAGATTTCTGAGGAGGTTGTTGAACAAGAGACAGTTCAAGAAGAAGAGTCTTCTCCAAACATTTTTGGACACTTCTCGGATAGCATCTTTCAAGCTAATTTCGAGATAGTACATCCCTAAAACACTAGGAGTAAGACAGCAAGCAAACCTTCTTCCGAGAACACTACGACTGTGCCCCCACAGAAATCTAAACCAACTGAGACTAAACAGAGTCATGTGAACCCCAACTTAGATTATGATTTAGTTGAAGATCTTAAAAAGTTAAGGGCCAACATTTCTTTTTATGAGTTATTAAAATTTCCATTTTTGTTACAAAAAATGTTACAAAACATCGCAGAGAATAGAAAAAATGGTAATTCAAACAGTAACAAGGTTGTTCAGAACAAAGTTCCTCAGAAGACTTCCACTAAGAATAATCCTGATTCTCATGATAAAGGAAGCCTTCCTGTAAATAATGTAAATAATGTAGATAAGTTAGCTTTAGAAACTGCGAGTAAAAAACCACAAGCTTCCACACTTAGTACTCGCCGAAATGTACCTCCATTTTTGTTAACTTTCGAAATATTTAATAGAAACGTGCACAATTGTATGGTAGACTCAGGGGTGTCATCCAATGTGATGCCATGGTTTTTGTGCCAGAAGATTAATGCTAAAGTTGAACCATCCACTTTAAAAATCATCCAACTTGATCGAACTAGTGTTAAAGTTGTAGGCGAATTAAGGAATGTGCTTATAAGATTATCGTCTAACCCCAAAGTGCATCAAGTCATTGATATTATTGTTGTGGATATTTCAAAAGTGTATGGTCTATTTTTAAGCAGGGACTGGTCGGAGCATCTACACAGCTATTTCGCGACAGATTGGTCTCACCTGTGGCTGCCCGAGAACGGCAAGCCCAACAAGATCAAGGTAAATCATGAATGCTACCTTAAGTTCACGGTCACAGATTTGAATGATCCCAACGAACCATTTACACCTTCTACTGATTCACCCAAAATACAAGGGATGGATACCTTTTTCGGCAATTTCATGGATGAAACTTTAGCTATCACCAACCTAGAACAACAGTCCGAGATTGTAGCGTATGTGCAGCCAACAACTTCTACACAATGGTCTCATGCACCCGATAAAAATCAAATTTGGTCTCTTTATTTTGANGGGTCAAAGTCCAAAGAAGGAGCAGGTGCAGGCTGCGTTATTATTGATCCCTCAGGTAACAAAACTCTGATTGCATGTAGGTTGGAATTTGAATGCACTAATAACACAGCAGAATATGAGGCTTTACTACAGGGCCTTAGAAAAGCTTTAGACATGAACATTCAAAATCTGGCCGTTTTTGGCGACTCTGAAATCGTGGTTAGACAGGTAAGAGATTTTATCCACTGTCTGTCTCCGCATCTTAAAAGCTACCAATCTGAGGTATGGAATTTAATGAATAAGTTTTCTGCTTTCAATATAAATTCTATTCCTAGATTGAATAATGCTGAAGCCGATCTATTAGCTAACGTAGCTTCCAAACTCTTTCCTGCAAAAGGCTTATCCCCGGATGCATTCTCCGTCGAGCTGTTGTTTAGACCATCTGTTCCCGATAACATCACGAACTGGAGAGTCTTTGACGACGATCAGCAGATTATTACCTTCCTGCATATGGAAGAAAATTTTCAAGGTGCAGTGATCGATGAATGTACGCACGACGACAATTTGCGCGATTTCATGGTAATACCAGATCTGAGAACTCCTGAATCTTCATTGGACATGGTAAATTCGATCCCTAAATCTGTAGTTAGATTAGAGAAATTTTACGATCTTCAAGATAAATTCAAAAAAGCGGTCAACTGTAAAACCAATAGTTCCTCGTTATTGTAAGAAAAAGTAAACTTAGGAACTAATGACAACCCACAGTGCATTAATTTAGGGGTTGGGTGTTCTGAACAAGAAAAAGCTGCATTTATTAAATTTTTCAAAGAATTTAAAGATGTTTTTGCATGGACGTATGATGACCTTAAAAATTTCGACCCTAACATCATACAACATGTCATTCCTATGAAACCCTAAACCTCACCCTTTCAACAAAAATTACGGAAAATGTGCCCTAAGCTCGAACTGACCGTTAAAAAAGAATTGAATAAACTCCTAAATGCTAAGATAATTTTCCCAGTTAGGCACACTCAATGGGTTTCTAACCTTGTCCCTGTCCGAAAGAAAAGTGGAGAAATCCGACTTTGCGTCGATTTTCGAAACCTTAATAGAGCGTATGACAAAGACAACTACCCTGTCCCACCCATGGAACAGATCCTTCAACAGGTATCTGGTTCTGAAAGACTATCCTTATTGGATGGTTTCTTGGGGTACAACCAAGTCTTGATGTCTCCTCCAGACTAACTTAAAACTACCTTCCGCACTCCATGGGGCACCTATGCTTACAGGAAAATGCCCTTTGTATTGATTAATGTCGGTGACACTTTCCAAAGAGCAATGGACATCGCTTTCCAAGGCTTAATCAATCAGTCCATCGTAGTTTACTTAGATGATGTTACTGTATTTTCAAAAAACAAAACCGATCATCTAGCTCATTTAAGAGAAGTTCTACAGTGATGTCGTAAATACGACGTTTCTTTGAATCCTAAAAGATCGATCTTCGTAGTAGAACAAGGTAAGCTCTTAGAATTCATTGTGTCAAGCAAAATGATGATTATTGACCCTGAAAGGACACAATTCATCTTGAAACTTCCCCCTCCTACATCCAAAAAATCTATGCAGTCTTTCTTAGGCTAGATAAACTTCGTCAGGAGATTCGTCCCCAGTTTCTCCGAAATGGTCAGACCTTTACAGAACCTAATTAAGAAATACACACTATATCATTGGGGACCCTTAGAAAACCAAGAGTTTAATGCAATAAAAAAGGCCATAATAGATGCTCCTTCTCTCATGAGACCAGACTTTTCCCAAGACTTCACGCTCACTTTTTCTTCTGACCGCTCCTATGCTGCAGTTCTAACTCAAAAGAATGCTGAAAATAATGAAGTATGCATTGCCTTTATGAGCTCTGCTTTCAAATGCATGGAACTTAATTACCCAGTGGTTGATCAGCAAGCCTATGTTGTTTTCAAAGCAGTCAAGCACTTCTGGTCTTATCTTTTGAAATCCAGGACAAAAATTATTGTCCCTTACCCAACCGTCAGGAATCTGTTAGTGCAGAAAGAGCTAGGCGAAAAGAGAGCGAACTGGGTTACTTCCTTATAGGAGTATGACATAGAAATTACCCTAGCTCAGATAGTGAGAGGCCAAGGGTTATGCAAGTTAGTTNAGGTGAAAAGAGAGCGAACTGGGTTACTTCCTTATAGGAGTATGACATAGAAATTACCCTAGCTCAGATAGTGAGAGGCCAAGGGTTATGCAAGTTAGTTGCTGATTCAGCAGCAAGACAGCAAGAAAGTAATGATACGACAAACCTAGTACAACACAATCAAAATGCAATCTACTGTACACAAAACTCTGTTAGTCCCTAGTATGACGATATAAAATTCTGTCTTGAACATGGGTCAGCACCCCATCACATGGATCCCACTAAAATAAGAGCGTTAATATTAAATTCTGCCTCCTTTCATTTGGTTAATGGTATTCTGTTTCGTCAAAATTTTGATGGAGTATTAATGCGTTGTCTTGAGAAAGACGAAGTAGAAAAAGTTTTACTAGAATTGCATGCAGGAGAAGCTGGTGGGAATTTTGGTGGTGACACCACTGCCCATAAGGTTTTGAGAGCCGGCTATTACTGTCCCACACTTTTTAGAGATGCCCATGCCTTGTGTCGCAAGTGTATTATTTGTCAAAAAGCATCAGGGCGGTTACAGAAACCAGCCTTTCCTTTGCAGCCCGTTTCAGTAGACTCCCCTTTTCAGTAGAGGGGCCTTGATATTATAGGTCCAATCAATCCTTCATCCTCACAACATCATAAGTTTATCATAACAGCCACAGATTATTTCACCAGGTGGTTTGAAGCTGCCGCGTTAAGAACTGTGAATACCAATTAGGTAATTGCCTTTTTAAATTCGAATATTATTACTTGTTTTGGTATCCCTGACTGTTTAGTATTCGATAACGCCTCTTATTTTTTGTCTCTTGAGATGAGTGAGTTCACTCTAGAAAAATGAATAAAATTGAAGTATTCTGCCAGCTACTACCCCCAGGGAAATGGATTGGCAGAATCAACAAATAAGAATCTGATTAAAATCATCAAGAGAACGGTATCTGAGAATCACAAAAACTAGCACAAGGCATTGTTAAATGCGATCTGGGATGATAGGGTAACACCAAAGACTGCTGTAGGTAACTCTCCCTTTTTTCTCATCTATGGCAGAGAAGCAATTCTGCCACCACACATTCTTCTTCCCTCACTACAGCTATCGCAGAAAATACAAGAAGAAGACTGTCCCCCCTTGGAGAACCGAATTAACGCTTTAATGAAATTAGAAGAGGTAAGAGCCCAAGCTAAACATAAGTTAGATAAGCATCAGCTAGTGGTCAAAAGCTGGTTTGATGCCAACTCTGCCTCTGATAGGAACTTCGAAGTAGGTGATCTTGTCTTGAAATGGGACAAACCACATGAGGGGAAGGGAGAGCACACAAAATTTCAGAACTTGTGGCTTGGACCATTTTTAATTGCCGAGAAACTGGGTCCCAGCTCTTTCCGATTGTAGAATCTAGAGGGGCAGCCTGACACCTATCCGGTGAATGGCCAAGCTCTGAAAAGATATTTCGTTTGATGACAAACCTTTGTATATTATGTACATATCTTTCTTTTTAATTTTCTTTTTGTTGTTTTGTTTTAGATTTTTTCCTTTGTGCTTATCAGCTTTTGTGTTTGGAATACACATACCTGCATGCAGAACTATTCAGACAAAGAAAATAGAAACTTCTTTCACTGAAATGACTGCTGAAAAATTGTGTAAACATCAATTATGTACTTCTGAAATTTACTTTTGTGTTGTTTGAAAGAAGTTAACTGATTTTAATCTATGAGTAAAGCCTGTCACGATCATCTATTATCTCCTTATGATGTCCCTATTCCTTAAGGGAATGACTCGGAAAGATGTCTCCCTACCTTAGAAAGTTGGTTCTGTAAATAAACCATCTTTGGATCTTAATGAAGGACAATTCTAAAAAAAATAAAAAANTCTTGAGAAAGACGAAGTAGAAAAAGTTTTACTAGAATTGCATGCAGGAGAAGCTGGTGGGCATTTTGGTGGTGACACCACTTCCCATAAGGTTTTAAGAGCCGGCTATTACTGGCCCACACTTTTTAGAGATGCCCATTCCTTGTGTCGCAAGTGTATTATTTGTCAAAAAGCATCAGGGCGGTTACAGAAACCAGCCTTTCCTTTGCAGCCCGTTTCAGTAGACTCCCCTTTTCAGTAGAGGGGCCTTGATATTATAGGTCCAATCAATCATCCATCCTCACAACAGCATAAGTTTATTATAATAGCCACAGATTATTTCACCAGGTGGTCTGAAGCTGCCGCGTTAAGAACTGTGAATACCAATTAGGTAATTGCCTTTTTAAATTCGAATATTATTACTTGCTTTGGTATCCCTGACTGTTTCGTATTCGATAACACCTCTTACTTTTTGTCTCTTGAGATGAGTGAGTTCACTCTAGAAAAAGGAATAAAATTGAATTATTCTGCCAGCTACTACCCCCAGGGCAATGGATTGGCAGAATCAACAAATAAGAATCTGATTAAAATCATCAAGAGAACGGTATCTGAGAATCACAAAAACTAGCACAAGGCACTGTTAAATGCGATCTGGGATGATAGGGTAACACCAAAGACTGTTGTAGGTAACTCTCCCTTTTTTCTCATCTATGGAAGAGAAGCAATTCTGCCACCACACATTCTTCTTCCCTCACTACAGCTATCGCAGAAAATACAAGAAGAAGACTATCCCCCCTTGGAGAACCGAATTAACACTTTAATGAAATTAGAAGAGGTAAGAGCCCAAGCTAAACATAAGTTAGATCAGCATCAGCTAGTGGTCAAAAGCTGGTTTGATGCCAACTCTGCCTCTGATAGGAACTTCAAAGTAGGTGATCTTGTCTTGAAATGGGACAAACCACATGAGGGGAAGGGAGAGCACACAAAATTTCAGAACTTGTGGCTTGGACCATTTTTAATTGCCGAGAAACTGGGTCCCAGCTCTTTCCGATTGTAGAATCTAGAGGGGCAGCCTAACACCTATCCAGTGAATGGCCAAGCTCTGAAAAGATATTTCATTTGATGACAACCCTTTGTATATTATGTACATATATTTCTTTTTAATTTTCTTTTTGTTGTTTTGGTTTTGATTTTTTCCTTTGTGCTTATCAGCTTTTGTGTTTGGAATACACATACCTACATGCAGAACTATTCAGACAAAGAAAACAGAAACTTCTTTCACTGAAATGACTGCTGAAAAATTGTGTAAACATCAATTATGTACTTCTGAAATTTACTTTTGTGTTGTTTGAAAGAAGTTAACTGATTTTGATCTATGAGTAAAGCCTGTCACGATCATCTATTATCTCCTTATGCTGTCCCTATTCCTTAAGGGAACGACTCGGAAAGATGTCTCCCTGCCTTAGAAAGTTGGTTCTGTAAATAAACCATCTCTAGATCTTAATGAAGGACAATTCTAAAAAAAATAAAAAATAATAATTCTATTGAGGTCTGTAAAAATATGCTAAAGTATCATAATTTTTAGCGTCACCCCGCTCAATTA
>JASDQU010752334.1:66135-83485 GCA_032191745.1 Picea mariana | reverse complement strand
GGAATCCCTACACATCTTCCAGGAGGAGGCTGGTGGCCTCCCACCTAATCCAACTAGCTTATTTTGGATGTTTTCATGTCAGCACATCTTTTTGTACTTTCAGGGCCGTTTTGGGGCCCTAGATAGTGTTTCTTTGGCTTGCCACATTCATACTGTAGAAAAACTTAGAGTTTGAAGGTGTAATGTGCATTTCTCAAAATAACCTTTCCAACGGGCTATCAAGCGCCTAAAACGAAGGTCGTATGAAAATGTTACGACCCCGAGAATTTGAGGTACCAACATGACTTTTGGCGTTTCACCTCCTAGAGTTAGGTTTTTGGATGTCTATGGTTTTGGAATTCATGAGTAATATTTAAAATTCCTTTGGAGTCTCATTGTAATCATTCTTCTCAGATGGATGCACATATAAGCCACATCTCTTCTTAGAGATAATGACCACCATTTGAGCAAGTTGTTTCAGTTCTGCAGTTTTACAATTTTAGCCTATTTCATTTATTCAATAGAAGATATTGTTCATTGGATATCTGTGTTGTTATCCATATCTTTGTGTTTATTGTATTAGTCTGCTAATCATTTTTATCCTCTCCTAAATCCGTATCAGTGGTATCAGAGCAATCTACTCTTTATTTATTTGTCTTTGTGCATGTTCCCAACAATATTTGGGTACAAGAAATTGTGACTAGAACCAATCAATCCTTTGTAAGATCGATCGCACCTTGCCCAACAAAAACCCATGGGGAATGAAAATAAATATTATGGAGTAGGATATCCTTTTAAAATTTTACTCGAGGAAGCCCTTGCATGAAAAAGGAACGAAATGGTGGACAAATTGGCACAAATCCTTTGGTGGTTTCCCATAGGAGAAGCATCTTCATCAAGTGACCATGAAACCCCATTCAAGTTATAGGTAAATTTTGATATTCCATTATTTGAAGGACTGATAGATGCAAATGATATAGATAAATGGTTGAATCTGCTGGAAGGGTATTTTTTGGTCCACAATTTTTTTGATAGGGAAAAGTCTACTTTTTCACTCCTCAAGGTCATTCCCCATGTTAGGGACTGGTGGGTTACTTACTCTGACCAAAGGGTCATAGAGAAAATCTACAATATTTGTGGTTTCCCCTACATGGGATTTCTTCTAGGATTCCATTAAAGAACAATACTACCTTGTTGGAAGCTACGAGGACCAATACACCAGATGGACCACCTCGCGTCAGGAAAGGGACCGGAGAGTACGATATTTCACTAATATTTTCCATACCATGCACACCAAATCGGGTATCAAAGACTCTGAGTGACATCTGGTGCTCGAATAACATAATTGTTTTCAAAGATACATTCAAATAGAAATGGAGTTCCTGGACATCACCTCATTAGGTACAACTTATAGATATGTTGTCAAGATCGAGAAAAAATTTAAGTAGAAGAGGTGAGAGTTTGGATCTCCAAACTCTTCACAACCGAAGTAGGGAAAAGGTGTCCCTAACCCACACAACAAGGGCAAGAGAAAATATGCACACTCTCAAGACAATCAGTCCAAGCTACAACACAAGAAGGGAAATGAGAAGACAAAGAAGGACACGGGAAAATGGTGTGAATACCATAAAATCCCTTGGCACAACACCGAAGAATGTTGCTCCAAGCATTCAATCATGGTCGAGGTGAATGATTCTGAGTTAGAGGATGATTCTAACTCTGAATAAAATCTAGAAGGAGGGAAGCAAATTATAGATGTTGAACCTAGTGCCATTGTCACTACCACCAAAGTATAACCAAGTGAACCAGAAGAACCAGAGGAAGGGGAATGCCTCTTTCACTCACAAATGTAGGTAAATGGGGCTTCGCTTCATTTCGTTGTTGATAGTGGTAGTTAGAAGAACCTGATCTCAGCAGAGGTCATAAAGCGGCTGGACCTGTCAACAACACCGCACCATTATCCCTACACCATCGGCTAGCTTCACCAATAAATAGATCTTTGTGTCAGCCAACAATGTCATTTTCCCTATGACATCAATCCTTTCAAAGATGAGGTATTGTGTGATATTGATCCCCTTGAAGTTTGTGATGTTATTTTAGGAAAACCATATTTGTGGAAGCGTCATGATGTGTATGATTCTAAACCCCACAGTTTTATTATTACTTTGGGTAGACAATTGTACAGGATACCCTAGGTATCTCTACCTACCATTATTTCTTTAATCTCTGCTAAGAAATGTAGTAAGGTCATTTCATAGACCGGGAAATTCATCTTCTTTGTGATCCATTCTCACAGTAAGAAAAAGGTCTCTTCCACATATGTGGCCTCTACAAAAAGCCTCTTTTTGTAGCAGAAGCAAGTGGATGGAATCATGGAATAGTACATAGTGATTTTCTTCTCACCCATCGGGGTACCGATGCACTGCGAAGTAAAGCATACAATTGATCTAACCCCCGATGCACCTCTTCCTAATGGACCAGTGCATCGTCACTCGCTGATGGAAAATGACGAACTCAAGTGTTAGATCCAATAGCTTCTTCGAAAGGGGCACATCAAACCCATCTCATCCCCTTGTGGAATCTCGATTGTACTGGTGCAAAAGAAGGATGAGACTTGTCAACTTTGCATTGATTATAGAGCATTAAACAAAATCACAGTCAGGAACTGGTACCCAATTCCCATAATTGATGACCTTCTTGACCAAATCAAGGTTGAAATGTTCTTCAACAAGATTGAACTAAAAATGTGGCTACCACCAAGTTCCCATTGAACCAACTGATGTATGGAAGATAGCTTTCAAATCTAAATAAGGTCTCTTCGAATGGTTGGTCATGCCCTTTTGCTTAAAAAATGCACTAGCCACTTTCATGAGGTTGATGGATGATGTATTGAGACCCTTCACCAACTCATTTGTGGTGGTATATTTGGATGAAATCCTCATCTTCAACAAGACTTGGGAAGAAAACATGCTGCATATTCAACATGTTTTGAGAACTTTGCGGCAACACAAGCTATATGGCAACTTGGAAAAATGCTCCTTTGGCATGAACATGGTCCAATACTTGGGATACATTTTTTATGAGCATGGGGTACATGTTGATCCAGCTAATATCCAAGTCATCTGTGATTGGCTAGTCCCGACCACACTAACGAAGATTCTGAGGTTCTTGGGACTAGCCAAGTTCTACCGACGGTTCATGTTGGGATTCTCCCATATTGTATGGGCCCTCATCCAAGTGACCAAGGGTGGTGGAAGGGAAAAGTTCGCATGGGGGAATGAACAACAATGGGCATTTGATGATCTGAAGCATCACTTGTGCTCATCTCCAGTACTCTCCTTTCTCGATCTTCCAGTATTTCTCACTCGACACAGTCATCCAGTGGCATACCATAGTGAGACACTCTAAGATACTATTTGAAAATACCCCAACTATGACAAGGAAATGTATTCCATTGTAGAATCTTGTCGTCAATGGAAACATTACATTTTGGGAAAGGAGACTATCATCCACACTAATCACAAGCCTCTTCAGTTAATACAAACATAAGGGAAGTTACAGAATGACCTCCATCCGAAGTGGTCCACCTACCGACAACAGTTCCATATCAACATCAAGTATAAGAAAGGGAGCACAAATCGTGTCGTTTACTGCCTCAATCAACCTCCCGTGGCTTCACTCACCACTGTGCTCCATTCTTTTGGACATGAGGGATATGGGTGGCCCCAACTTTATCAGCAAGAACCAAACTTTGCCACCACCTATCAACTCTTGGGTACATGTGTGCATGTCATTGATTTTCACATTCAGGACAGAATATTATTCCATCTCGGCCATCTCTGTGTTCCTGCAAGAGAGCATGGAACGCTAATTTGGGAATCCCACTAGAGTCGGATGGAAGGACATTTTGGCATGGAGAAAACTGTGGCTATTCTATAGAAACATTTTTATTGGCCAAAAATTCAATAGGATGTCATCAAGTATATCAGATATTTCACTATCTGTGCCATTTCCTAGACAACCATCAAGAATCAAGGCTTATACACCCCTCTTCCTATTCCTAAGAAGTGATCGCAACGCAGCCCCTTCACCACCCGCAGGTCGGAAGGTCCACACGCACACACAGGATATTCTTCTTCTCAGCCCGAAGAACTCTTGAATAGCTCTTCTATTTCCCTGTCGGGAAATCTGCACCCACAAAACACTTCGCATGATTCCCCCTCTATTTACTTATCGGGGAATCGGAGCTCTCGATTTCGCGAGTCCAACGGTTGAGTGCTATACTCTTGAATCCCCGAGACCCAATAGCCAATCAACGCTGACTTTTCTCTTCCCTCTATCGGAATTTTCCTTTTTGTGATTTCGGCACTTGCGATACCAAGCAAATCGTCTTACCGAATCCCGATGCTCGATACACCGAAACTCCGACGCACATGTGCGAGTTTACCCTTCCACTTCCCGTCACTTCTATCGAGATTTCGGGGTTCACGGGATCATGAATCCTAATATCAATGGTTTCAGGACTTTACTTTCCCCGAAATTCGATACAGTGTGCCACTTGTCCTCCTCTAACTTTCTGTGACCCCACACACTGTCCTTCGACCATCGGGATATCGTGTATCGCGATATCGCGATTCCTGTTGTGATAATTTGGAGCTTCGACTCACGAAACCCCGATCCAAAATATGCGTGTGGATCCAACTATCCTCGTGGTCCTGATCAACGGCTCTGCCTCTCCTGAGCTTGGAACCCTTTGGGAATGCATCGCCATATCTTCCCTGCACCTTTCCAGGATCCAACAGCTTATGGTGATTCGCGAATTCTCCTAGGGAAATTCCGACCGTCTGTTCCTTCCTCCACGGAGACTTGTTCACCTGTGCACAAACTTACAACACCTACTTGAATGCTTCAAACACAACTTCTCTGTGCAATCCTTTGACGAATTCGAAGACCTATCCTTCCTGAGCTCTGCTATGACCCTGAGCCTTAGAAAAGCCTCCTTGCATGCACTCCTTGCGACAACCCTTCAACACGTCTAAGTGTTGGAATTCTCTTTCGACTCTGCGCACGCCTGCAGCAACAGTCTTTCAACTCTTCACTTAGGTTCACAACCCTGAGTCTTTTACCTGGTCTGCGCACTCCTTTCATGACCCTGTGCCCAACCTACACCTTCGAAGAAATGATAACAAAAGCTATCTCTATTTGAACCCCTCTGTCGACGCACTCCTTGTGGACAAATTCGACTGCACTCCTTGCAGGAATTCTCTGGCTCAAATAGAGAAACAATTGAAACTCATTCCATCTCTCTCTCAGACTTCAATTCATACATGAAATCATATACATAGCATATAAAATCAAATGTATAATAGGAAACAAACATTCAAGAGCATATCATTCAACACACATACACAGAGAATGACACAAAAGCCATGAATCTGAATCATTTTTTTCTATTAATTCAGGACCTGTACATGGGTGTTCTTCTACAATTCTCTGTTTCTCCTATGTTTTTCCTGCTCCTCCAGAATTCTCTATCTAACTCTGAATCCCTGTATATGTTACAATGCACAATGAGGGTGTCTATATCCCGTTTCCCTCTTGCTTCCTAAACTGTCTAATCTATGAATTAAAATCCTACCTACCAGCATTAACTATCTTAAATGTCGTATATCTACTAAAGGACGAGAGCTATCCACTCAAGGTCCATTACAATACATAAAGTGTGCCTCATTAAATTATCACATTAATGTCTGAGCAATAGTTTCAAGGTGTTTTCAAAAATTTGTGCTGGACGCCTTCCAGCCGTCTTCCACTTCCGCACTGGCTCGCTTGATGAGTTGGTGATGCTCCTGCATCATACTCCCTCGCTTGAAAATTTTCATGGGCTCCTGTCCATGAGCTCCTACACGGTCTGTCCATGCTTCAGAATCCCTGCTTCCTTTTCCCAGATGGCATCTTCCACTGGATGGCCCTTCCATTTGACCAGATACTCATGGTATTCTTTCCGCCTAGTCATTTTACCTACTCTCTTGTCCAGTATGCACTCCATCTGCGGTTTCTCTGCAACTGGCATCTGTTTCATCCACTGAATCGCTGGTTGTTCATCTCCAGTTTCTTCTTCTCTAGCCCTGTATGGGTATAAATCTGCGACATTGAATATCGGAGATATTTCGATCCAATCTCATAAGCATTTTCCCCCAATCTCTTCAAGACCTTACATGGCCCGATTTTCTTCATTTTCAATTTATTGTATGTTCCTCTCGGGAACCTCTCTTTCCTCAAATGTGCCAAAAATAATTCACCAACCTCAAACTGAAGTTGTCTCTTTCGCTGGTTGGCTCTGTGCTTATACTCGCGATTTGAATCTAGCAGTCGTTGCTTCACCTGACTGTGAAGTCCCTTCATCGCCTTCGCGAATTCTTCAGCACTTGCGCTCCTAGTCGCAATCTGTTCTGAATCTCTCAGTTTAGAAACTCCTCTTGGTTGCACCCCATACACGATTTGAAATGGGCTTCGGCCTATGCTCCTATTCATCGAGTCATTATATGCGAACTCCACTTGCGGCAATATACTATCCCACTGGCTGTGGTGCTCTGTCACCAAGCTTCTCAGCAAGTCTCCCAGACTTCTGTTCACTACTTTGGTTTTCCCATCTGTCTGAGGATGATAGGTAGAACTAAACATCAAGTTAGTCCCCATCTTTTTCCAAAGTGTCCTCCAGAAATGTCCCATGAACTTTGTATCTCTGTCCGAAACTATGCTTTTCGGCAACCCATGAAGTCGAATGACCTCCTTGAAAAACAGATTCGTGATATGAGTCGCATCACTGGTTTTCTGGCATGGGTTAAAGTGCACCATCTTAGAAAACCTGTCCACTACCACAAAGACTGAATCAAATCCTCTTTGCATCCTTGGCAATCCCAATACGAAATCCATGCTTATCACATCCCATGGTCTCTTTGGTATGGGCAATGGTTGATAAAATCATGCATTCTTCTTTCTTCCCTTTGAATGCTGGCAAATTCTACATTTGTCTATAAACCGCTTGACCTCTGACCACATCTCTGGCCAAAAGTATGACTCGCTCAACTTCGTGAATGTCTTATCGTGACCAAAGTGTCCGACCAATCCTCCACTGTATTTTTCCTTTAATAGATTCTCCCTCATGGAGAAATTTGGAATACACAATTGATTTCCCTTAAACAACAATCCTTCCTGGATCACATACTCTATCCACTGGCTTTTGTCTCTGAGAACTGGGTTCTCGGCTGCTTCATATGCTTCTTTAAAATCAAGATCATCAACATACATGTCTATGAGATCATCAAAGCCTAACGCTTTGACTTTGAACTCCTGCATCAGCAAACATTTCCTGCTCAAAGCATCAACCACTTTGTTAGCAGTACCCAAAATATGCTTAGTTACAAATGTGAAATTCTACATATACTCTACCCATTTTACATGTCTCTGATTCAACTTCTCCTTTTGAGTCACAAACTGTAATGCATGGTTATCACTATACAAAAAAAATTCTTTTGGGATCAAGTAATGCCTCCACTTCTTCAATGCCTGGATGATGGCATAAAATTATTTATCATACGTGGAGTACTTCACCTTTGCCTCATTCAACTTCTCACTGAAATATGCAATCGGTATGTCTTCTTGACTCAAGACCACTCCTATGGCAAACCCGCTCGCATCACATTTCACTTGAAACGTCTTTTGGAAATCCGGTAACACCAGAACCGGTTGTTCCGTGATCTTTCGCTTCAACAGATTGAAGCTCTTCTCAGCCTCTGCTATCCAGTGAAAATATTTATGCCACTTCTTCACTTTATCCATCATCGCTGCGCTAATCCCACTGAAATTTCTAATGAACTTTCGGTAGAAACTAGCCAAACCATGAAAACTTCTCACCTCAAAAATATTCTTTGGTGATGGCCAATTCTTAATCACTTCTACCTTATCTGGATCCATCCTCAACTCATTCGCTGAAATAACAAAACCCAGATAGATGAGCTCTGTCTTCATGAATGAGGACTTCTTCATATTAATCAACAACTTCTCCTGGTGTAGCTTCTTCATCACAATGGCCAAATTCTTCAGATGTTCAGCCTTCGTTTTACTGAAAATCAGTATATCATCCAGATATACGATGACAAATTTCCCGATGAAATCCTTCAGGACTTCATTCATCAACCTCATAAATGTACTTGGCGCATTCATCAAGCCAAACGACATGACTAGCCATCCATACAAACCTTCGTTGGTTTTGAAGGTTGTCTTCCACTCATCACCTTCCCTCATGCGAATCTGGTGATATCCGGTTTTCAAATCAATCTTTGAAAAAAAATTTGCTCCGCTCAAGCAATCCATCAGACCATCCATTTGCGGCAATGGAAACCTGTACCTGATGGTTATCTTGTTGATTGCCCTTATGTCGGTGCAAATTCTCCAACCTCCATCCTTTTTTGGACTAAGTACCGTTGGAATGGCACATGGGCTCAAACTCTCCCTGACCAATCCTTTGTCTAGTAGCTCCTGGACTTGCCTCTTAACTTCTTCATTTTCTTGCGGCATCAACCTGTACGTGGCTTTCTTTGGCAAACTAGCTCCTGGTATGAGGTTTATATGATGACTCACACTCCTCATCGGTGGCAACGAATGAGGTGGTTCGTCCACTACGATGTCAGTGAACTCTTCCAGTAGTTCCTAAATCTCCTCTAGTAGATCATCCACTCTTGTTCTAGTCAGAACAATCCTCGGCTTTCTGACTACAAAGAATTGTGGATCTTCTTTCTTCTTCACCTCCGTAAGAATTTCCTTCCCACTCATGAGAAGTACTGTGTTGCTTACTTCCGGCTTCACCTCCTTATCCTTTATCGCAAGCAACATATGGGTTCTCCCATTCTTCTCCAGGGTATATGTATTCATCTTCCCATCATGAATTACATTCCGGTCATATTGCCATGGTCTACCCAGCAATAGATGAAAAACATCCATAGGAATGACATCGCAGAGTACTTTATCATTATACTCTCCTATTTTGAATTCAACTAAACACTGTTTAGTGACACTTACCTGATGTCCCTTCTCTAGCCATGAAACTTTGTATGGACTCGGGTGATCAATCGTCTCCAGTTCCAGCTTCTCTACCATCTCGGTCGAAATGAGATTATCTGTGCTACCACTGTCCATGATAACCTTGCATCCCTGTCCTTGGTCTTGCAAGTTGTTCTGAAAAGTCTGGTTCTTTGAGATGAACTCTCCACCTCTTTCGCGGGTGTCAAAAGAACTTTTTGCATCATCAGCGATCTTCAGCCTTCTATGTCTTCTACCTCAACATCTCGCCTCTGTGCCTCGGCGATGTGAGCTTCCCCATTGTGCGTCTTTTTCTTTGGACACTCATAAGACTTGTGCTCATTCTTTCCACACGTGAAGCATGTGATTACTCCACCTCTTCCTCTTCCTCTACCTCGGGTACGAGGAAACATGTTATTGTCAGCATAATCTCCTCTCTGTTATGTATGTTGCCCTTTCTATTCAACGTATGGCCCTCGCTGTGAGGTCCCACCTCTCTCAACTTTACCCCGAGGTTTCTTCCATTCCTCCTTGGGCTTTTGGTTTCTTTCCTAGGTAATTGACTTGCCTCTGGGCTGACTTCTGCCTCACCCTCACTGACCTTGCTTATGACTCAACTTCTCTTCCGCTTTCAAATCCATCTGATAAGCATCCTCCACAATTCGGATGGTTACCATGCTCATCTCATCCTAGATATCGTATCTCAGGCCATTCATATACCTGGAAACTTTCTCATCATCACTCTCCCAATGACCTGCCCTGATGTTTAGTTGATAGAAATCCTCAGTGTATTCCTTCACTTTCATCAGCTTTTGTCTCAGGTTCTGCATCCTCCTAAACAGAGTAATTTGATAATCTCTCGGGATGAATTTTTCCTTCATCTTTACAATCATTCGATCCCAACTTTTAATTTTCTGCTTGCCCTTGTACATTCTATCTTCTTGTAACTCGTCCCACCATAATGCTGTGTGTCCCTTCAAGCATGTAACAGCATGCTTGATTTTCTTATCCTCTTTGACATCTTCGTAGTCGAAGTAAGTATCCAGATATCTAATCCAATCTAGTAGCTCTTCCGCATCCAGATTCCCTTCATAAACTGGAATGTCAATTCTTGCCTTTGCACCCATCTGCACAATAGCTTTGATCAAACGCTCGTTTGATGCATCCTCAGCTGCAACTTCCTCTTCTCGTTCAGCCTCAACTTCACTGTCGGAATCACTCAGACCCCCTGCACTAGCTGTGCATCTTTGCGCTGTCTCCATGTCTTCAAGTCTTGCTCGTATATCACGCATCTGTCTTTCTATGGCTGGATATACCATCTTCCTGCCTCTTCTTCGCGCCTCCCTATCCTCTAGATCGGGTGACTGCACGTCCCTTCTCTTTGGTGGCATGGTGAATTCTCCTCTTCTCTGCTACAGAAAGCAAAGAGTCTTTCTAAGCTCTGATACCACTTGATCACAACACAGCCCCTTCACCACCCGCAGGTCGGAAGGTCCATGCGCACACACACGATCTTCTTCTTCTCGGCCCGAAGAACTCTTGAATAGCTCTTCTATTTCCCTGTCGAGAAATCTGCACCCACAGAACACTTCACGTGATTCCCCCTCTCTTTACTTATCAGGGAATCAGAGCTCACGATTTCGCGAGTCCAATGGTTGAGTGCTATACTCTTGAATCCCCGAGACCCGATAGCCAGTCAACGCTGACTTTTCTCTTCCCTCTTTCAAAATTTTCCCTATCGTTATTTCAATACTCGTGATACCAAGCAACTTGTCTTACCGACTCCCGATGCCCGATACACCGAAACTTCGATGCACACGTGCGAGTTGACCTTTCCACTTCCCATCACTTCTATCAGGATTTCAGGGTTTGCGGGATCGCAAATCCTAATATCAATGGTTTTGGGACTTTACTTTCCCCGAACTCCGATACGGTGTGCCACCTATCCTCCTCTAACTTCTTGTGACCCCACACACTGTCCTTCGACCGTCAGGATATTGCATATCGCGATATCACGATTCCTGTTGTGATAATTCGGAGCTTTGACTCATGAAACCCCGATCCACAATATGTGTGTGGATCCAACGACCCTCATGGTCCTGATCAACGACTTTGCCTCTCCTGAGCTTGGAACCCTTTGGGAATGCATCATCGTATCTTCCCTGCACCTTTCTAGGATCCAACAACTTACGGTGATTCGTGAATTCTCTTAAGGAAATTCAGACCGTCTGTTCCTTCCTCCACGGAGACTTGTTCACCCGCGCGCAAACTTGTAGCACCTGTTTGAATGCTTCAAACACAACTTCTCTGTGCAATCCTTTGACGAATTTGAAGACCTATCCTTCCTGAGCTCTGTTATGACCCTGAGCCTTAGAAAATCCTCCCTGCACGCACTCCTTGCAACAACCCTTCAACATGTCTAAGTGTTGGAATTCTCTTTCGACTCTGCGCACACCTGTAGTAGCAGTCTTTCAACTCTTCACTCAGGTTCACAACCATGAGTCTTTAACCTGGTCTGTGCACTCCTTGCACGACCCTGTGCCCAACCTGCACCTTTGAGGAAATGAGAAAAAAAGCTATCTCTATTTGAACCCCTCTGTCGACGCACTCCTTACGGACAAATTTGACTGCACTCCTTGCAGGAATTCTCTGGCTCAAATAGAGAAACAATTGAAACTCATTCCATCTCTCTCTCAGACTTCAATTCATACATGAAATCATATACATAGCATATAAAATCAAATGTATAACAGGAAAAAAACATTCATGAGCATAGCATTCAACACACATACACAGAGAATGACACAAAAGCCATGAATCTGAATCCATTTCTTCTATTAATTTAGGACCTGTACATGGGTGTTCTTCTACAATTCTCTATTTCTCCTATGCTTTTCCTGCTCCTCCAGAATTCTCTATCTAATTCTGAGTTCCTGTATATGTTACAATGCACAATGAGGGTGTTTATATCCCGTTTCCCTCTTGCTTCCTAAACTATCTAATCTATGAATTAAAATCCTACCTACCAGCATTAACTATCTTAAATGTCATCTATCTACTAAAGGACGAGAGCTATCTTCTCAAGGTCCATTACAATACATAAAGTGTGCCTCATTAAATTATCACATTAATGTTTGAGCAACAGTTTCAAGGTGTTTTCAAAAATTTGTGCTGGATGTCTTCCAACCGTCTTCCGCTTTCGCGCTAGCTCGCTTGATGAGTTGGTGATGCTCCTGCATCAAGAAGCCTTGGGAATCCATCTCGATGGATTACATGTTTGACCTTCCATCTGCCAAGCAAGGAAATGATTGTGTATTTGTGGTCGTTGATCATTTCTTGAAGATGGCCATCCTTGTGACATGCAAGAAGAACATCACAATGACAAATACTTCTAATATCTTCCTTGAACGACTGTGGGTCCATTTTGGGGTACCATAGACCACCATCTCTAACCAGGACAACAGGTTCCTTAACACTTTTTGGTCGAGTCTCTAATCATTGTTGGACACCAATCTCACTAAATCCACTGATTTCCATTGATGTCAAAGGATTGATGTCGAAGGAACAATGTCTTTCCATAGTATATTGATGAAGTATGTATTGTCATTGTTGTAAATGAATGGATGTCAAGTGAAGTCATGCATAGATGAATATGGATCGATGTGTTGTCATTGATATATGATGCATATATGGATATATGCATTAATGTATTGATCATTGGATCATGTGGCCATGCATAGAATTAATGACAAAGGGACAATGTCATAGTGATGTATTTTCATGGGTTATTCCAATTGTATTGATGTAAATATGACTCATTATTGTCTATTCATGGTTTATAGTAAGTAAAAATGGATGAAATCCAAAGTGGTCCTCTTATGAATAAAGCCCTCATGGGAAGATGCTTTGCGGTTGAGTTATCCTAGAAGTATGGTCAGAGAACCCATGCTTAATTGTGGAATAATGAGATCAATAAAAATGAATTTGTCAGTGAAACTATCCTAGATGGATAGTTCTTTTCATGCCATTTCCGGTGGTATGTGGAACATCACATAACTCCTCACGGTTTGAGAGTTATGGCCTTACGAAGTTGAAGGACCCTCATTGTTGGCTAGAAGCCCCCAAAAGGTCGAAGAAGTCAAAGTGTTTACAAAGAAGAAATTATTTAAATAATAAAGTGAAGTGATGAAGTCAAAGAGGATTATTTAAATAATAAAGTTAATGGAKAATTTTCTAATTATGGAAAGTGGTTATAAGTGGGTTAACCCTAAAAATAAGGAAAGTGGGTTAAATGGACAAGTGGCCATGTGAAAAAATTGGCTATGTGGACAAAGTTGGATAAAGGTAGCCATGTGGACAAATGGTTATGTGGATAAAGTGGATATGTGGACAAAGTGGCCTAGTGGATGCTTCTAAGGAAGCTACTTGGAGAGTATAAATAAGAGGCAACGGTCTCTTGTAAATATTTCTCTCTTGAGCATACATCGAAGATATATTCTGTGTGAGAGAGTCGTTGCAGGATCACATGGATGCATCGAAGGTCCTGTAATTCTGATATCTTGACGGTGAAATTTTTGGAAGTTCAGAAACCCTAGTTTCTGAAGGAGCATGTGGGTTGCAGTGAGCTAGAGCATGTACATACGCTAGCTATAGTGAGGTAGTGCGCGTACACACGTAGGATGAAGGAGATCAGAGCACATATAGTTGAAGAAAGTCATGGAGACTTGAGTGTGAGTTGGTACCAGGTTCCTGAAGGATGAAGTATGTTCCATATCTGCATTCTATGGGCTTGGATCTATCATAGAAGTTCTAGTATGGTTACATGATTGTTTTGATGGATACTCTTGCTTATGGTATGGCGAATGATTAAGGCATTCTTGGTATGGATTTTGTGATATGGTTTATGATGGTTGATTGATAGAGTGAGAAACAATCTTATGTTTTAGTACTGACATGGTTTCCATAGTATATTGATTTCTTATACATGATTAATTAGCATTCATATTGTATGGTTGAGGAGCATGAGTAAGTTTTTGGAGAGCATAGATGTGTTGTGATTGGACAGTGAAAAGCAGAAGTGGATTTGACTGAAGGCTGCACAGGATATGAGTTTTTCAAGGAGAGAAAACCCTAGTTGTTCATAAGGCATACACAAGCTGCAATACAGATAGGTCGTGTACATACATAGGATGAACTATTGGTAGGGAGCGTACATACCCATTCTTCACTACTGCCAGGTCACGTACCTGTTGACAGATTGGTATCTTTTGAGGATTGAATCCTCTTCTCAATTTGTGTTGACTTGTGTAAGTTGAGTCTTGCATTGTAGAGTTGGTGCTCTTGTGGAGTTGATACTCTATTCAGTTGTTGCTAATAAACCCCAGGATTGTATTCCATAATAAAAATAAAATTGTAGATATATATTTTGTTCTTTGTGTTCCTTTTGGTGATGGCTTGTTGATGATATATTTTGTTTTTATCTATTGCTAATATATGTTCACATACAATTGATTATAAATGACATTAATAGGTGAAGGGAAGTTTAAAAAGATACCTACACTGATTCACCCCACCTCTCAGTGTGATCAGTGTGTCCAACACCCACCCCCAAATAGGAGACCAAACAAAGGTTGTCAATCATATGATTGTGCACATCCTTTGCATGTACAACTATAAGCATCTGCATACATGGGATGAGAGTCTCCCCTATGTTCAACACAGTTACAACTGGGATATCCATAGATCCATTGACCATATCCCATTTGAGGTGGGTTTGGGATTCCAACCCTATGGTCCCATTGATGTTGCACTACCTCTTGCAACCACACAGAAAAAATCTTCCCATGTTCAGTCTGAGACCGACAAATCCACCAGATTCATTCAATGAATTCAACACATCCACTAGCAGGTCCATGATATTTTGCAGAAATCCAATGCTAAGTACAAGCAGTTCCATGATCAACACAAGGTACCACACTAGTTTCATGTTGGAGACAAGGTCTGGTTACATTTGTAGAAAGAGCATCTTACAGAGCCCCATCAAAAGCTCCGCCCACTTCACTATGGGACTTATGCTATCACCAAGGATGTGGGTAGAAATTCTTTTGAGCTCAATGCTCCACCCTTCCTTGTCTTGCACCCAGTGTTGAATGTGGATCTCCTTCGGCCATATTTTCCACCATTATTGGAAACCTCAAAGATCATAGAACAACTAACACCAACATAGCTCAACTCTTACTGTATGGAACATGCATTCACTGATAAAATAGTGGACACATAGGTAAAGGGCACTTGCCAACAGAGGATCCAAATTTATCAAGTTGTCAAGATAGGGAAACTCCTACACCAAGGAAAGTGGCTCACCCAGGGCCAAATTCAACAGAATTTTCCTCACTTGATGGGGGAACTCAACGCAATGGATACCATTACCTCCTAAGGTGGGAGGAATCATCTAGGTGGATATTGGTGGCCACCCACCTATTCCAACTGGCTCCTCTTGACAGTTTTTAGTTCAGCACGTTCTTTTGTACTTCTTTGTAATTGTGGTTTCTACACTTTCGGGGTTGTCTGAATCCCTACACATATTATAGGAGGATATTGGTGGCCTCCCACCTAATCCAACTGGATTATTTTGGATGTTTTCATGTCAGCACATATTTATGTACTTCCAGGGCTGTTTCGGGGCCTTAAACAAAGTTTTTTTGGCTTTCCACAATCAAACTATAGATGGAATCAGATTTTGACAGCATAATGTGTAGTTCTCGAAAATACCTTTCCAACGAGCTATCACGCACCTAAAATGGAAGTCGTATGAAAAATTTACGACCCCGGGAAGTTGAGGTACCAACTTACCCATAGGGGCCCACATGACTTTTGACGTTTCACCATCTAGGCTTAGGTTTTTGGATGTCTAGGGTTTTGGAATTCATGAGTAATATTAAAAATTCCTCTGGAGCCTCATTTTAATCATTCCTCTTAGACAGATGCACGTAGTAGCCACATCTCTTCTCATATATAGCTACCACCATTCAAGCAAGTTGTTTCAGTTCTACAGTTTTACAGTTTCTGCCTATTTTATTTATTCGATATAAGATATTGTTCAATGGATATCTGTGTTCTCCATATTTCTGTGTTTATTGTATTCAATATTTTAATCAGTTCGTTCTAATCCTAAATCCATATTAGGGAGTGGTATAGGATTGATTCTTTCAAGAGGGAGGTCATCTTGACAATCAACAGGGGAGAGTTCGTTGTCATTAAGTTAGGCCTATTTGAGGAAGAGGAATATGTGTTAGAAGAAATGGTAGAGGAGGACAAGGGAAGGTAGCAACAGAGAGAATAAGAGTTTGTTTCCCATGTACCCCTTCTGGATGAGAAAGAAATCAAGCACATGGTTGTGGAGAAGAAGAAACATGAGCTTCTTAGTAAATACATGAGTGGATATTTCATAGAGGAGCATGCCAAGGCCAATGAAATGATTAATATTTAGCAATAAGGCATGCTAGAAAATCTTATGGATCATCAATTGTTTTTCCAAATGTTCTTCTTAACTTGTATTAAATATACAATATGGGCCTTAGGTCATTCTTGAGGTTGAAACAATATTACAATTAAGACATCCACCAGGGTTCCTTTCTTGCTGTTCAGGTCAAAGGGTAATTGGGAAGCTATGATCGTAGAGTTTGGTAGTCATAATTATGCCAAAGTAGGGTCTAAGATGACATACTTGGAAGGGAATGAAGTTGATGTGTCTGATGCCATCGGCAAGGGCCCCAGTTTCAGATACTAGGGCTACAAAATTCCTCCCTGACCTCAAAGAGATATTCGATAAGCTCCCTCAAGGTGAAGATGAGAAGGTGTAGGTATGCAATTTACAATATAATTAATGTCAATTCATATTATGGCTACAAGAATGATGAGGACGGTACCTTGGAGAAAGTCAAGTGGCCTACAAAGGAGGAGATGTGATCCAGATCACTAAGGGAGTGGTAGAGGATCAAGTCTGTGCACTAAATTATGAGAGGCACCGAAGAGTGACCTATGTTTTTTCCTCCTCAAAGAAAACCCTCCACAAAATTTAATTGTGGAGGTTTGCATACATAGTTTGTGAATTAAATTGTTTTTCTTTGCGCTATTGTTGTTGTTTCTCTTGTGCTTTCCATCATCATTGTGTTGTTTGTGGAGCCTAATTATCTTCCTGATTCATAGGTATTTGTTTTCAGTCATGTTTATAGCCCATGAATACTTTACACCCCGAAAGAATGTACACTCCTCCACGCGGGGGAGTGCA
>JASDQU010752333.1:92877-105087 GCA_032191745.1 Picea mariana | reverse complement strand
AGATCTTGACTCCATGCTTGTATTGGAGGAAGAAGTTAAGTTGGTCAAGGGATAAAAAGAAGATGAGGAAGTGGAAGAATAGGTGGGGGGAATTATTCATGACCTAGGTTGCAAAAGAACTAGAAACTCCAAGTTTTATAGAACTCTAGAGCTCTATTGGAACACAAAGACTACGCTGGCTCTAGGTATGCTTCCCAAGGAACATGACCTCAGACAACTCAAGCACAAGATGGAGACTTTGAGGAGTAGAATTATTTGCTAATGAAGATGGTTCAGTGGTTAGTCACACGTCATGGTGGATCATTTGCACCACCTTTAGGATGTTGGTTGCACACTCATTCTTCTCTAACTATGGGTTCCAGGGACAACTTTGGGATGTGGGCTCCCCAAGTGCCCCCTTCTAATGGTTAAATTTATTTTAGAATTGTATGATTAGGTTTGGGCTAAAGATGCTCCCTCATACTTTTAGACTTTTCTGTTTAGTTTTTCTAAAACTATAGTTATACAAAGCTATTAATATTTTTGTTGTTTCAAACAATTTTTAAATGTTAAAACTATCTTTAAACTTATCTAACTTCCCTTCATGGACAAACCCTCTATTTTGTTTTGATTTGTATGAGTGATTATATTTTTGAACTCTCTATACATAATATACATAGTGTTAATATATAAATATACATTCTTACGCAAAAAAATATTTTTAAAACTCAAAATATTTGACAACCAAGTTTCATAATATACCCTTAATTATATGCATCCTACCTAATTACTTTATCACATCACCAAAAAAAAAATGTTCCCCTCCACGTCTCCCTAGTGCACTAAAGGTACTTCTACCCGCACCAATAGAAGAATCTACATTCGAAAGACGTAATTAAAAATCTAATAGTTGTGGTAAGCTTTGCCTCGAATGACAATTTAGTTTGCTACCAAGACCATGGGACCTAAAAAAATTATTATTTAATGTTGGGCTTGATTATTCTTTAGTTAGATTTATAAAAAGGTTAAAAAAGTTTTATTTGGATTTTTTATTTTTTTACAAAGACTTTCTTTTCAATGGAATTTGTGTTTTTTACAAAAGATAAGATTGATAACTTTATAAAAACGGAGTAATAGACTTTTTCTTTTTTCAATGTAAATAATTGTTTTAATTTTTATTAAAATCAGTATGTTATATATATATAAACTATTTTTGATTGATTAGTTTTTTTAAAGTAGTAATCTAAGGTTACCAAATATTTCTCATAAGTTAAAGTTTACTTTCTCAAGAATCATATTATTATGGTATTTATAGAATAAAAATAATTAATCAATTTATATTCATAAATAGTGGTTATTGATAGCTATTTTTATTATTAATTAATAATTAATTTATCATAGATTTTATCATTTTTAAGAGAAAATAGATCTAGTTTAAATGTTCTATATATTTTTTTATCATTTAGAATAACTATCCCCATATTAATGTTATTCAATTGTTGATAAAATCACAATTTTTAATTATTTAAAGTACATTTTTAAATGTATAAATGGATTCAGTACCTTGAAAAATCCTTGAAGTACTAGGATTGTGTATATATACAATTTCAATAATTGACAGGTAAAATTGATAGAATAATTAATTTATAATAGATTTTATCAGCTTTAAAAGAAAATAGGTCTACTCTAAATGTTCTAGATATTTTTTTATCATTTAGGATAGCTATCCCCATACTAGTGTTATTCAATTGTTGATAAAATCACAATTTCAATTATTTAAAATACATTTTTAAATGTAGAAATGGATTAAGTACCTTGAAAAACCCTTCAAGTACTAGGATTGTGCATATATGCAATTTCAATAATTGACAGGTAAAATTGATAGAATAATTAATTTATAATAGATTTTACCATCTTTAAAAGAAAATAGGTCTAGTCTAAATGTTCTACATATTTTTTATCATTTAGGATAACTATCCCCATACTAGTGTTATTCAATTGTTGATAAAATCACAATTTTCAATTATTTAAAGTACATTTTTAAATGTATAAATGGATGAGTGCCTTGAAAAACCCTTGAAATACTAGGATTGTGCATATATGCAATTTCAATAATTGACAGGTAAAATTGATAGAATAATTAATTTATAATAGATTTTACCATCTTTAAAAGAAAATAGGTATAGTCTAAATGTTCTACATATTTTTTATCATTTAGGATAACTATCCCCATACTAGTGTTATTCAATTCTTGATAAAATCACAATTTTCAATTATTTAAAGTACATTTTTAAATGTATAAATGGATTCAGTGCCTTGAAAAACCAGTGAAGTACTAGGGTTGTGCATATATGCAATTTCAATAATTGACAGGTAAAATTGATAGAATATTTAATTTATCATAGATTTTACCATCTTTAAAAGAAAATAGGTCTAGTCTAAATGTTCTACATATTTTTTATCATTTAGGATAACTACCCCCATACTAGTGCTATTCAATTGTTGATAAAATCACAAATTTCAATTATTTAAAGTACATTTTTAAATGTATAAATGGATTCAGTGCCTTGAAAAACCCTTGAAGTACTAGGATTGTGCATATATGCAATTTCAATAATTGACAGGTAAAATTGATAGAATAATTAATTTATAATAGATTTTACCATCTTTAAAAGAAAATAGGTCTAGTCTAATTGTTCTACATATTTTTTATCATTTAGGATAACTATCCCCATACTAGTGTTATTCAATTGTTGATAGAATCATAATTTTCAATTATTTAAAGTACATCTTTAAATGTATAAATGGATTCAGTGTCTTGAAAAACCCTTGAAGTACTAGGATTGTGCATATATGCAATTTCAATAATTGACAGGTAAAATTGATAGAATAATTAATTTATAATAGATTTTACCATCTTTAAAAGAAAATAGGTCCAGTCTAAATGTTCTACATATTTTTTATCATTTAGGATAATTATCCCCATACTAGTGTTATTCAATTGTTGTTAAAATCACAATTTTCAATTATTTAAAGTACATTATTAACTGTATAAATAGATTCAGTGCCTTGAAAAACCCTTGAAGTACTAGGATTGTGCATATATGTAATTTTAATAATTGAATGGTAAAATTGATAGAAAAATATGTGTGAAAATGATAAAAAAAATATTTTAATCAATCATAAATATAAAAATGGCTTATATATTTTAAACCAACAAAAATAAAAATAATTTAAATCATTTAAATATTTTAAATATATGTATCTAAAGTCAAACATCAATTTGCAAGAATTTACAATTTTCTGTTGTTTAAATTCCAATTCTAAATCCAGAAATAAATTCATTTTGTTGGAAAACCTCTCATACGTTCAGTTTATATGTAATTAAGTATTCAAATCCGCAGATCCAACAAATCTTAACTGAAGACAAAATTAAAGAGAAAATATTACTTGAGAAAAGCTAAAACTTAGAACAGTTA
This sequence comes from Picea mariana, assembly GCA_032191745.1. Taxonomy (NCBI): domain Eukaryota; kingdom Viridiplantae; phylum Streptophyta; class Pinopsida; order Pinales; family Pinaceae; genus Picea; species Picea mariana. The sequence goes on along the minus strand of JASDQU010752333.1, from coordinate 101,629 downwards.
TAATGGGCCTAATCATTAAGAACATGTGTTATAATGGGCTGTTATCCTATCACACGAATCCAAAAACCATCCCTGAACCCATGATTACTTACTTTCTTTTTCATGGAGAGGCATTTAAGTGGCAACAAGTTACTGAACGTTTCGATGAAAGTTATTGAGATTGGATCTCCGTCACTCGGAATAAAGGACGGTATGGCGCGCTTGTTTATTTTTAGTGGTTTTCACAAAGCAGTAGCCATCGTTTTAAGTCTGTCAGATATTTTACTGGAATCCAATTCTATTGTGGTGTGGAAAGTTTGGTTGGTACATTATAGAAAAATTTCGACCATAAAATATGTTTAGGTGGGTAGTTCAGAATTGTGATCTTGGAGTAGGTGAGAAGAGACGTTCAACTACTCATCAATGCCATACCGGCGACAATTCCTCTTAGTCGCCAGTTCTTCCGAGTCTCCTCCAACGGCGACAATTCCTCGTCAGTCACCAGTTATTCCGAGTCTCCTCCAACGGCGCGCAAACAGACAGATAGTGGGTGCCACGTCAAATACCAACCAATAAACTGTCGCCACAGAGTCTCGGCCTACTAAGATTCTACAACTCGCCCACATGGATTTCCCGGCTTACAAAACAACCTTCTGATATTTTTGCTTCAATTCTTTCACAACGATCTACAACTTGCTCCTGACAAAACAAGAAACGAAGCTGACAATACAGAAAGAGAGATTGATAATAGAAACAGCGGAGCACAATTGTATTAGTTGATAGTCTAAAGCTATGAAGGAAAACAAAACAAGAAGATCAAGAAGTCAGAAGCAAATCCTAACTATTGGTACAACGGTCCAGAACAACTTATAGTGTACAGTCATATGTTGTCGAGGTTATAACTAATACTCCTTCTTAAACTCTATAGTTACAAACATCAGCCTTGATAATGCCTAAGTATGGTGTCTGAAGATCAAAAATGGTTTTTTTTAATGGCTTTGTAAAGATGTCTTCGAGCTGTCTCTTGAGCCACAAAATTGAAGTGTGATTTCACCATTATTCACTAGCTCGCTATGAAGTGAAAGCATTGTCACATAAGATAGGAGTTGGCTCATTTTTGTATGTGGCATGTCATTCAATAGTCTTCGCAGCCACACAACTTGACAAGAAGCTGAGGTAGTAGCAACATACTCTGTCTCTGCAAAAGATATTGAGACAATGAGTTGCTTCGTTGATGCCCAAAAAATCAGATTCGTGCTTAGGTGAAAAGCATACATTGAGGTGTTTTTCCGATCATCGAGGTTGCCTACAAAATCACTGTCAGTGTAACTAGAAAGATGATTATCTGCAGACTGAGTGTACCATAAACCAAAATTGAGAGTGCCAGAAACATATCTCAAAAGCCTTTTTTCCATCTTCCACTGAGAATCTTTGGGAGATTCCATGAACCGGGAAACAAAGCCAGCTGCATACATAATATCAGGCCTAGTTGCTGTAAGATACAATAAACTGCCTACTAAACTTTTGTACAAAGTAGAATCCACTGTAGGGCCTTCATCTTGCTTGCTCAATTTTGTGGCTACGGGTATAGGAGTTTCTGCTGGATTGCAGTCTTCCGTGCGGAATCTTTTGATGATGTCTACTGCATACTTTTGCTAACAGACAAAAATGCCTTTGGTTGATTGGTCAACCTCAATACCCAAAAAATATTTTGTTATGCCAAGATGTGTCATCTCAAACTCAGATTGCTTGGCATGTTTAAAATTGGTTAACTCAAATTTTTCAGCATATAACATGTCATCAACATAAAGACAGCGAATCATAATTTTATCTTGCTGATTTGTTTTGGTGTATAGAGTTGGCTCATTTTGGCTTCCGCCGAAACCACTCTTGATCAAATAAGTATTAATTCTGTTGTACCAAGCTCTTGGAGCTTGCTTTAAGCCATACAAGACTTTCTTCAACTGATACACTTTGGCTGGCTGGTCGTTGACTTCAAATCCAGGTGGTAGATCCACATAGATCTCTTCTTCTAAGACACCATTCAGGAAAGCTGACTTGACATCCATTTGATATACTTGTCATTTGTGTTCAGCTGCTATGGCTAAGAGAGTCTTTACAGTATCCAACCTTGCTACTGGAGCAAAAGTTTCCCCATAATCAATGTCTGGTTCTTGTGAGAATCCTGGCTTTGTGTTTTTCAAATTGTCCCTTTTCATTGAGTTTAGTTTTGTAAACCCAATTAACACCAATACTTGTCTTAGGGCAGATCAGATCAGCAAGATCGATCCCGCTACACAATCCTATTTATTCAGTACTTCAAACTGACAATTCAGCCCTGCAATGAGAATTTGTCCACAATGCCCTGTTGAATGGTGAAACTCCATACATGGAATCGCTTCGCACAGATTCCTAAGAGCGCTGATCTACAAAGAGTTGTTAAAATGGACAAGTCCTGAGTGATAACAGGTGAAACTTTATCACTTTATTATAGCAATTTCGACTCTGTGCTTTGTTTGCAGGATCAAGAAACGAATTCTGCTGAGGCTTTCGTGATAAGATTGATCTTCGATCTTGTGAGTTTTACGACTAATCAAGTCCTCTGCTCTCAAGTTTCTTGCTCAAATGAATATTCCACATAATTTATCGTCCTGTCTTCTTTTCAATGGATCGATTTCCTTTAGCCTCGTAAGCAAAACTCTATATTTTTTCAAATTTTTAAGCCGAAAGATAATGAATGAAACAGTGTAATCCTGTAACCGGCTTAAAATTTTTGGAATTGTATCTCATCAATCAGGAAGTGCATTATAATGTTTTGGTATGATCTAGGAGACAGGGGCGACGGTTGAATCCATTGGTTGGTGTGTATATATACATATTCAACACAAGAAATCTGTTTCTAGAAATTTTATTATCTTTGTCATAGGACCCAAGCCAAGGTCTCATGGATGAGCTTCTATTACTCTCACTCTCATTGCTCCAGCAGTAATCTGAGTGCTCGTAGCATAATACCTTCTATCATCTCAAATCTAAACTATCATCTCAAATCTAAAGGTTGAAATATGTTTCAAATATGTAAAAACATGAAATTGTATGTGAAATTTTAAACGTACGACATTTCCAGTGAATACTTCATTCATCATGAAGGACAAACTTTTTATATTTCTGATAATAAATGATTTCCAGTGAATACTTCATTCATCATGAAGGAAAAACTTTTTATATTTCTGATAATAAATGATTTCCAGTGAATACTTCATCCATTATAAAGAACAAACTTTTTATATTTCTGATAATAAATGAAGTGCCCACTCCAAACATTAAACATTTCAAAACTTGACACATATTATGTAAATTTGCATATTCAAATAGCAAAACCTACTTATCTTTTTTTTTTTATAATTTTCTATAACATAGGCATAGTGCTTTAAATGAAATCTGAAAAGGATAACCAGTGCTGATATTTAAGAACTAGCTGATTTTATTTTCCAGTCTTTTAGCAGAGGCTACTGTTATAAGTTAGAAGCAGTATTTTGTTTTCTTATAGCAATAAAATAAGTAGTCCGAGTTGTGTTATGGTCATTATTTTATGATAGATGTCCATTATTGATCAAAGTTGTATTCCCACTTTCAAGAAGTAATAATCTGAATATTTTGGAAAGTCCATGCACGTAGATACGAAATTTCTTCATAGACGATAGAGGATTTCGGTGACGTGAATCTTTTAAGTTAAAAATATGAAATATTAATTTAATAAGGAAATATTAAAATAAATTATTGTAAATAAATATTTAATTTTAAGCCTGTTAAAGATTTAGAGGTTTATAATTTTGATAACTTCTTCATAGACGAGAGAGGATTTGGGTGATATGAAATATTAATACAATAAGAAAATATTAAAATAAATTATTGTAGATAAATATTTAATTTTAAGCCTATTAAAGATTTGGAGGTTTATAATTTTGATAACTTTTTATGGCAGTTGTTTAATTATTTTAAGAAATGGGTCTTTTGGGGGTGATATGAATCTGTAAGAAATCACTATTTTTTGTTGTTTAAAATTCATTTTTGAATAAAGAAACTGATTAAGATGCTGAGAAATTCCTGGGGCACTAAAATTATACAGGAATAATAACTCAAATCTGCAGATCTAACAATTTCTTGTCTGAAGAGTCATTTCTTAGAACATTTAAACTAGAACAAAATGTAATAACACAACTTCTATAGATTTGTATTTAGATAAATCCATAATTAAAATGAATAACAAATGTATTTGAAATTAAATTGAAGTGTAGCCATTCCAATAAAAAAATAACTAAAAATACAATAACACAATTTATATAAATTTGCATTTAGATAAATCTGGAGTTAAGATATATAACAAATCTTTTTCAACTTAGAGTGTAGAGTTCCCACTCAAAGAATAAAATAGATGTATATATAAACAATCTTACAAATTTATTTAATAATTATATTATTACAAATTTAAAGGAAAATGGATAATTTATAGGAATACTCATTTTAGCAAGGAATTTGGCATTGGAGGTTAACGCAATGAAGGTATTCATGCGCCACACTGGAAGCTGTGAATGCATATAGCCATTTTATCAATCGCTTGCAGTGAGTAACTCTATATTTGACACATTTGTTTTTCCTCTATTGTCATTTGTTTGTGCTTGAAATACAATAGATACTCTTTCTAGTTTCTCTCTGGTTTTAGTTCTTCCCATACTTTATCGCTTCATCGTCAGGTAGTGAGATAGGGGACCGATGATATTGTTCAGTAGCAACAAAGCTCGTGTGATGTAACCGAGCTTTTGTTTACTCCATAATCTGTTTATGTTACAACTCTATGACTTAGTTTTGCTATTTATCTGTAGATATTGAAGACAATCAACGATTGATTTGCTAACTTGGATTCAGCGTCTTGCGTCAATGCACTGTATGCGACATGAATCTCTCTAATTGGATTCAGCGTCTTGTGTCAATGCACTGTATGCGACATGCACTGTTTGTTCCGGAGTGTCAAGTAGTTGCTTGACCGTGCTTAAGAACTCAGGAAGTTTAGCGGTGCAGTGAAACCGCAGCCAGTGTGGTCTATGGCTACGAGGAGACAGGTCTCTACACCGATGGTGTTAGAACCTTCGGATCTGTTCGGGAGGGAAGGCGAGCCCTCATGACCGTCGGATCTGGAAAAATGTACGTAAGAATTAAAATTTCTTTGGAAATGGCACAGGAGTGTGGAAATCGCGATACGCGAAATCCCCAATTAGTTAGAAACCGTCTGAGCCGTCAGATCTCGGCTGGAAAACCCGACAGCTGTTAGATCTGTCGGGAGGTGTTTGAAGGTTAAACCTCAGAGACTGGGGGTGAAAGCTCCAAAATAGATCTAGATTGTCCGATAGATGGAGGACACATGCCGTGAGATTTCCCATTTCGGGAAATCGGGATCGCAATATCGGGAGTCCTGGTAAGAAAGGATCGGGATTTTCCCTGGTGGAAACACCAAAGAAGGCGTGGATCGTCCGAATTGAGATGGCCATGTGTTGTGAGATTACCGTATCGAGGATCGGGAATTCGGGAGTTCCGTTGACAAAGAACTCGGACTCTCGTCGTGATGAATCCCGACCATACTGTCGAGACGTTAGCATGTGGCTAAGTTTCGATGAACGGACGAGATTCCTTCGGGGAATCTCCGTGTCTGTAAAGACCGTTCGATGTGAGAAAGATCTGACTGTTGGATTTACGCGTGGAATTTCATATTGAGGTTTGGGTGTTGGAAATCCCGACATCACTACAACAGGGATCGCAAAATCGCGAAACGCGATATCCCGACGGGAAAAAGAATCGTGTGGGGGCCATAGGATCCGAGAGGTGGACAGGTGGCAAGCAATTTCGGGTTTTCGCGGCGAGAAGTCCCGAAAATTTATGCATTTAAGATTCGCGACATTGCGAACTCCGAAACACCGATGGAGTGAGAGACCAGGGAATGGTCAACCGTACGAGTGTATCAGAGAAACAACATATCGGGGTCCGGGGGTTGGTAAAATAAGTTGACTGACATCGCGAGTGCCAAAATCACGATAGGAAAACCCCGATAAGGATATAAGGTTGCGGTCTTATGTGAGGGGTCACATGGACCTTGGTTTAACCGCGAGGGGCTAAGGCAAAAAGGTGCATCGGAAAATCAGAGATCGGGAGTTCGTGAGAATAAGAACTCATGTCGTCGGGGATCACGAAACCCCGACACTCGAAGCTTCAATCGGGGAGATGTACCCCGTAGACACCTGAAGAGCACCACGTGCTAGCGAGTGTGAAGACAGGGCAAGAGTGGTGGGACCCTAATGATGTCACCGAACGTGACGAGGATCCTCCGAAAACACGCCACACGTCACTTTGGTAAAGGGGGACAACTGTGCTATAGACCCAAAGATTAAGGAAAACAAAATTTCGGAAGTCGGGGGTTGGGAAGGAGAGTTAAACGAGAGTTCTCCAGTACCAAGACTCCGAAACCCTGAAACCTGAAGTCCCGAGGTACTAAAAACCCGAAGGCCTAAAAGTCCCAAAATACCGAAAACTGAAGTTTCGAACACCCGAAAAGTTCAGAGCTAAGCAGAGCTCAGAAAAAATTCGTGAAATTGAAACACTTTCTTAAAATTGATTGTCACGAAAGATGAGGAATTGTCAAGAAATGAAGGCTCGACAAAATTCGAGTCGTCTGCGCATTATATTGCAGAAGACTGACAAGTGCCAGAACTATTTGGAAATTGCCACAAAATGCAAAGAAATGGAAGAGATACATAATACTTCCAGTTCAAGAAACCTATTTAAAACGAAATGTCTTTTATTTTGTTCGAACTGGCTTATAAATATTGTGGATTGTTCGTGAAGGTTTAATGGCCTGAAAAATTCAAATTGAATTGCACAGTGCGTGTGCAGAGTTCAACGAAGAGTCATAACTCCAGTTAATCAATGCCGACTATGGAGTGGGGAAGAGTGCAGATTACCCCCGAAATAGAAGACGAATGGGAAGGAAAGGATGTTAACCTGGGAGTCGAAGGTTCGAACTCTAATGGGCATGGAAAGGATATGGATAAGGAAGGACACATGATAAAAATCATTGAAGGGCTGCAAAGAGAGGCCAAGGCTCGCCGAGATGATAGCCGAAATCTTATGAAAGTCAGGGATTGACAGGGTGAACTAAACTTAAAACTTTTGAAGAGTCTGGAAAGAATAGAGAAGAAACTCGAGAAAGTAAAAGACTCAAGTACAACGGAGAGTGATAGAACCCATGGGAGAAGAAGTAGGTTGAGGAGTGGTAGCCGACATCTTAGTCGATCCCAAAGACATTCTAACAGGAAGACACACAGTAGATCAAGCCCGTCCCCTGCCAGAAAACATAAAAAATCTGGAAAGGAGGAGTTGAAAGGGGAGATGAACAAAATGAAGCCTCCAACATTCGATGGAGAACATAAGAAGGAGGAAGATGCTGAAACTTGATTGCTTGGCATGAAGAAATACTTCCAACTGCAGAATTATTCTTCCCATGCAGAAGGAAGAATTGTAATGTACCAGTTGAAAAGAAAAGCATCCATGTGGTGGGATCAGTTTGTGCAGGTGCAGCACATCAAAGAGAAAGAGGTCACTTGGAGGGAATTTAAGAGGTATTTCGAGAAAAAATACCTGACTAAAAGATACTATGACAGAAAAATGAAGGAGTTCTTCGAACTCAAGCTAGACAACATGACTATTGATGAGTATGAATGATGTTTTCTGGAACTACTAAGGTATGTTCAATTCATCAAAGACGAGGCTATCAAAATTCAGAGGTATCTGAGTGGACTGCCACCTTCCATTGGTGACAAGATTCAATACGATGATCCTAAGACCATGGAAGAAACCACAAGAAGGGCGAAATGCCTATACGAACAGCAAAGAGAAAAGCCTACCTTTCAGAAGGCTTGGGATGACCAGAAGAGTTTTAAGAAAGAACAGAGACAGAAGGGAAACAAACCTCCCTTTTTCAGAAACAGTCTTCAGGGACAGCCATCATTTAGAGGGCCGAGAATGACTGAAGAGGGAGCACAAAGACAGAGACAGGCGCCCATTCAGTGTTGGGGCTATCAAGGAAACCACAAGTACAGAGATTGTCCCCATAAAAATGGTAAGGCGAGAACTGTACATACTATTCAGCAAGATGAAACAGTGAAGGATATGGGTAGCAGAATGCTGAGGATCTACGCAGCCCTGGACAATAAGCAAGCAGAATTTCAATCGCACATGATTGAAGTGGAAGGTATGATTAACAACCGACCACTCGTTATTTTGATTGATTCAGGGGCTAGTCGTAGTTATATAGATCTTAGAGTAGTGGAAAGTATGAAACTAATGAGAAGCAAACATGAGAAGTCTTGGTTAGTGCAGTTAGCCACAGGGACCAAGAGGAAGGTCACTGAATTGGTTAAGTAATGTTCAGTGGACATGAAAGGAATGAGCACTAAGGCTGAATTGAACATTCTGCCTTTAGTCTCATACGATTGCTTAATTAGGATGGATTGGTTGGACCAGCACCATGCCCTTATGGATTGCTGTAATAAGAGATTTACATGTCTGGACGAAGAGGGAAATCAGGTAACAGTCCAAGGAATTCCTAGAGCCGTGGCTGTTAGAGAAATCTCAACCATGCAGTTGACGAAATGTTACCGGAAGGGCTGTCAATTATTTGCAGCACGGGTGGAAGAAGTATTCCAAGATGTGGTCTCTAATTTGAAAG
>JASDQU010752333.1:81379-92777 GCA_032191745.1 Picea mariana | reverse complement strand
GTAGTGATTTTTTTATAAAATTAAATAAAATTAGATAAAAACAATGAAAATGAAAACAAATTATATCCAATGAAAGTAGATTCAGTTTTAAAAACGTTGGTATCAATTCTGAAACTAAATTCTGAGTATTTGTAGGAGTCTGCTACCTCAAAAGATCAAGTAAGATGGAGAGAATTTGCAATTTCCTGCAAACAGTCCCATTTTCAGGTTTTCGGCCGAAATATTCTTTCGGTCGAAACCTAGTTTTTAACGGAATCTGTTTAAAATAAATGTTTCGGCCAAAATATTCTTACTACAGGAAAACAATTCATCCGAAAAACATTGTACATGAATTTCTAGGGCTCCGTTCAATTTGACGTGCAAATTTTCGACCGAAAAAATTCCTAGCAACATTTTTTCGGCCGAAAAATTTCCGCTAGGAATTTTTGAGACCCGATTGTCACGAAAGTGTTACCCACCTTCATGATTTTACCCTTCATCATTTGATATTGTTATTGTAATAAAACATACCTCTCAATTTCCTCCACTTTGTTTCCCTTTATGTGTAATTGTTCCAATATTTCATCTTTGGATACCATTCTGTCATTTTTATCACAGGGTTTTGGAAAACCATGAAACATTAAAGTTTGACTCCTCCAGTTTGGTAGGCTTCTTTTGGATGATCTCATTGTGCCTAAAATGACATTCTTTGTTCCTTCAAATATATAAATTTTAATGGTACTTAAGAGTATGAGTATATAATTCATAGAAACCATAAAGTGTTGGTGAGGCAACTTCCCTCGAGAGGCCTCTCTTTTCAGGTATGGCCCGTAGCCTCTGCTCTCTACTGGTTTTTGGATGAAATTTTTTGGAATCACTCACACCTAGAACCATATGCACTAAACAACAATCAACAAATGGGTTTGAGATACAATCAAAAAATTGGTTTGATTTGAATCTAGAAGTGGGCCACATCTTCCATTAGTTGTTACATAGAAGAGGTACCAAAAAAAATTTGAGGGTCTTAAAATTGGGTGCAGGAACGAGAATGGGAATGGTGGAAATCGATTCAACATTTTTGGGTGCCCATGTGACCATCATTGTTGGTAATATATGATCTGGATTGAGTATATCCCCAGCTAATTATGCCTTTGGGGATGTCTAAACCATGCCTATGTTGGCATGAGATGTATATTGATAGTATGGAGGAACAATTGATGTCGGTATTTTATTTTTCAATATATTAGAGACCACAGCATGGAAAAATACAAGTTCAAGTGCCTGATTTTGAATATGAGTTTGGTATAAAGCATTTACCAAAAGCTTGAGGAATATTTTATCTCTTGTCTTGGTATTCCCTAGTAGAGCATGAAAAGGGAAGGAAAGAATGGAGGAGCTGATTACCATATCCATTGCCAACAAGTTATTGAGAGGGTTTACTTTGAAGTTTGAGTAAAATGATTGTCTTGTTCTGCATATGTTCAAAGGGTCCCTAGTGTTAGCCTTTTATTACCTAACTACAATACATTCACATAGTTCAAATACAAAAGAAATGTTCCCTTGTCTTTGATGGAGTGACTAAGGGGAATTGAAACCTAGCTGGGTCTGGTGGATTAATTTCTGTTCTTGGAGGAATGATGCTGAAAATATTTGGTGTTGGCATGTGCTCCATGAATTTATGGAATCATTTATGTGCACTATGGAAACCCAGATTTCAAGGAGCTGATTGGACTATCTGTCTCCCAAGAGGCTCAAATTATTTTCACCTCCCAATCTATCTAGTCTCCACTTTCCCTAGTAGTTGATCCTCCTTGGACTATGTAAAAGATCTTCCCAAGCAAATCCTTCCTGGACCATTCAACAAGAAAAGAAGACAATACATTCTTGGAGCAAATCATCAATGTTGGAAGTAGGGACATCAAAATGTTTGTGTAAATACGAAGTTGTGGGTTGCATTTTTTGAATTAAGATTTTCTCTTAGTTTAGCCTTGTCTAGATAACAAATATCTAGTTCTGTGCATGCCATTTTGGTACTCTGAATAAAATAAGAACTAATAGAAAATAAAAAATCCAGTAACTCTTTATGCATCATAGTTTGAAAGCCTTCCACAAAATTCTGGTCAGTCTAAATGAGGATGCAACTCTCTCAAAGGAGCAAGACTTCTAGACTTGGCAAATGAGACTTCTTGGTCTGTGCAAGAGATTCATTATATCAGCTAGATCCCAGACCTTTCAAAAAATGAAGAAGACAATGACCTGGTCCCATAAGAAGAATGGGAATACAATATTCAATGCTAGGAGTAATGACAGTGAAAATTCTGTGCAAATAGGAAAGATGAGTGCTGGGTCTTTTTCCTTATCAAGCTCTAATCTTAGATCAGTCTTGTCTAGATATGAAATATTTATAATAATAATAATAATATAATTTAAGGAGACCACCTAGCCAGATGCCAAATTGAGGTATAATACCCCTTTGTTTGTGGGACAAAGGACCCCATCCACACAACAATTTGAATACTTATTCTACATAGGTGCACATAACCTATCCAGTTCGGGAGTCGAACCTATGACCTCCAAAGAGGAAACACAATTTCTTAACTGTAAGGCGCATTAGCTTTGAGTAGGCTATTTGTGTACTCTATGTTTGAACTAAGATTTGATGAAAAGTGTAGAATGCAATATCTCTCTTTGCATCATAGTTTGGAAGCCTTTTACAACAGTTTGGTTGGTCTAAAGAATACTCTAGTTCTTTCGAAAGAATCAGAATTCTGGCATCCATGTAATTATTGATTCAGTATTCGATAAAAAATGTTTTTGTTTACAGAAAAAGACTACAGCATGGGAGTGGGAAAAAGTTACAAGGGGACAAAACTCAGAAACAAAGGGTAGATCAAGCAAGTTGGTTTCATTACTCAGAGCATGTTAGATGGAAGAAAGGAAGTTCCTTGACAATTTTCAAGAAATATACTTGACAAAGATTCAATCCAAGATTCTATTTATATTGGCCATAGAAACATATTTTAATCAACTCGTTCATCCTCTCTATAATACTAACACTTTGTTAGTTGTCTAAAGCTGTCAATTCCTAAAACCATTAGTTTAAACAGTCCTGCATAAAACACCAGTACAATGTTAGACCCTGAAGGCTAATGGTGGCCTTAATATTGTTATTGTTCCAAATTGCACAAAAACATCTTATTGCAATTATACATGTTGTGCCACGAAATTCAAGCATGAATAGTGTGCTTAGCAAGAAGGCCTGGCTCATCATAGAAATTCCTAAGAAAATTATGGATTTTGTTTGGATATTAGTTTACTATGAAAATGTGAAATACAATGATACATTGACAACACTGCCCTTAAGCTTATCTTCCAATAATGAATTCAATGATTCAAATTCCAATAGATTAGTAAATACTAAGCTCTACAAGTATTGCGGAAAAGGATTTGGTTGTAAAGATGCATACTTTGGTAAAATGAAAGCTTTTCTTCTTATTGACAAGGCCCATTTAGCCAACAACACACTCAAAGCTTCTTCTTTCTTTCCTTCTCTGTTGAAAACAAAAAACACAGTCCTGAAGTTTACAACACTAGGTTGAATACCGATTTCAATCATTTCATATAGTAGTTCCAATGCCATTTTTTATTTACTGGCCCTACAAAGACAGTGAATGAATGTAGAGTAAGTTTAAAAATCAGGAGGAGACCCTTTCTCCTTCATGAGATTGAAATTATTCCAAGCATTATAAGTTAATCCCTCATTCATATACCCTCTAATTAATGTTGCATGTGTAACAAAAGTTGGCTCACAACCATCGTTTTTCATTTCCTCAACAAACCATAACACTTGTTTTGATTTATTTTCCCTAAAGAAATGAATAATGAGAGCGGTATAGATATGAACAATAGGTAAATAACCTGCATCTCTCATACTTTCCAACATTTCTAAAGCCTTACTTACTTGACCTTCCCTCAACAAACCAGGGAGAAGGCTACCATACACATATTCGTCAATGACACATCCCCAGTTTTTCATTTCATCCCCCAACTCTAGGGCCTATGACATTTTGCCTACCATGGAGAAACCTTTTATGAGAATTGAATAAATAATTTGACTTGTGAAACACCCTCTTCTTTGTAAATCATCAACACATTTTAGAGCATCTATAAATTTCCTTCTTCACACAAACTTGTAAGAAAGACAACAGAAAGGGATTTGTCTGTCATAAAACCTGCATGTAACATATCCTGGAACACTTGCATTGCTGCCTGTATATTTCTTCCTTTCTTTCCCCAAAGAAACATGATTAAATATTTATATGTACTTGCATTAGGCTTGCATTTATCATCTTTCATCTCTTTGAATTTCAACAAAGCAGATTTTTTCAAGCCTGCCCTACCATACTGAATTATAATGATAGTCCATGTATTAGTTGTAATAGGGAAACCTTCGCTCTTCATGTATGCTAACAAACCTCTCATATACCTGAAATATTTTGCACTGCCTATGATTTTGATGGCCATGTTGTATGTGTCAGTGGTATGGTAGTATCCATACTGCTACCTAACCCAAGAGAAAAATATTAGCGCAACGTATCCATGCTTTTGACAGCTGTGAAAAACTATATTCACAAGATATGGTGTGAAGGTCACCTCAATTTCTTGTAAATCTTTTTCTAGGGAGTATTGATTCTTGTTGTTTAAAATAATTCCACGTATTTTCTGAAAGTCAGAGTCTACATAGTCTCTTTCCAATATACATCTTGCCTCTACATCAGAATCAGACTGCAGTTGTTTTGAATGATTCTTAAGAAGCACAATATGGACATATTGTGAATGCCTCTGGCTGTCTACATAAATAGCATAGTCAAGATTGAAATCTGGAATATCAGTCTGATTAATTCTTGTTTCAACCTCCCTTTCTTCCTGAACAAGATTAAATGATTTTTTCACTCTCACCAGTTCAACAACCTTGTCTCGCTTCCCTTCATTTTCTATAGAGTAAACAACTCGTTGGAAAATCCCGACACCAGGATTTATACTTCTGCCCTTCATCTCCAACAAAATATTGCAATCTTCCTCTGACCTTCCAGCTTTACAAAGCTCTTTAATGAATATAGAATAAGTTTTCCATGCAGGGTTTAATCCCTTTCTTTTCATGGCATTGAAAAGATTGCACGCTTCATAAATGTGACCCCGGTTTACCTCCCCAGCAATCATTGTTGTGATCATTACAACATCAGGTTCACGACCACATTCCTACATTTCCTCAAAGAGGTTAATATCCTCTTCGTATCTATTTTCTCCAAAAAGATGTTGAACCAATGTAGTGTAGCTCGAAACAGTAGGAATGCAACCTAATTCTTTCATGATATCCATTGTTTCAAATCCATTCTCCAGCTGGCCTGCTTTCAAGTAACCATCGAAAAGTATCCCATAAAAAATTTCATCAGGTGTGCAATTTTGCATTTTCATGACATTGACTAACTGCATACCATCATCCATTTTTCCATTTCTGCACAAACCTTTAACTAGCATGTGGAAAATCCCAGCTGAATGTATCTCTCATGCTGTAATACATGTGTAAAACATGAAGTAGGTTATTTTACTTTGGCATCTAAGGAACACAAACCTCCTTCGTTTTCTCAATTTTCATCTCTGATTGGCCACAATCGGTTCTGCAAAAAGATGTCTAAAACATGACTTTGCAAAATCGGAAAAATAGGCTGTGAATATGTGAATGTATCTCATGCTGTAATATGTGTGTAAAATCTGATGTAAGTTATTCTACTTTGGCATCTAAGTAACACAAACCTCCTCCAGTTTCTCAAGTTTCATATCTGATTGGCCACAATCGGTTCGGCAAAAATATGACTAAACATGACATTTCTAGAAAATGTGCCTTCAAAGATTCTTCAAGTGACATGTTTTGAGTAGATTTTTCTTGCTATGCCAAAAGTGAGTTTCTTGGAATCTATGAGTATGCTTGGATGGTGTTGATGGTGTACTTTGGCTAGTAGGTTGACTAGCAGAAGAAAAAAAGACATTTGACTAAATGAATGTCTCCCAAGTGATGTTCATTTGTGAAAGTTGATGCAATACAATGATTTTGATGAGGGCATGGTGAAAAAGGCTGGCTTGATGATCACTTTGTCTATGCTGCACCTTTTCTCCCATTTTAGCCAAGCTCCTGTAGAGGTAGTAGGATAGGTTAAGTGGTTTTAACCTTGTGAAATGAATGAGCAATATGACATGATACTTGTACAATCTTGAAAAATACTTCATAATGACCCTCGTCAATGGAGCAAAATTCTCAAGGAGTTCTCCAAAAGGAATTTTTTTTTTCTTAATGATGCCTTTGTAGTGACCTTTGATGAAGGGTTTGTAGTTTTTCACATCCAAGTCTAGGCTCTTAAACCACTTTTCCCCACTGATTGGTATCCCTGTGGCTAAATGTGGAACATGATGGTATGACTGAGATAATGATGATGAAATTTCAGTGATGACACATCCCACTTAGTGATGGCAATGACCGAAACATGAATTTTTTTGAAAAGAGCAGTAATAGACCTAGACACACTAGCTAGTGATCAATTTTTTATTTTGAAAACCTAATGAAATGATAAAAATTTGACTTGATACCCTAACAAAAACCTTGTAAGAGAATATTTGGTCACTGGTGACAGGAATAACGGACTGACACTAACATAACCATAGAAACCATTGAGTTTGACCATTAAGACATGCATAACATTGTTCATAAACTGAAACAATTCTCAAGGTGATTATTTCCCTTCGGATTAGGCCCTCGTTCATCATTGTCTCGCTTGCAATCAATAAATGTGGGTCCCCAACCATCGTTGTAGGTCATTAAAACTAGATTTAATAATAAAAACATACCACATCAATCTTCAATATCTTTGCATGATCCTGTTCTACCATTCATCTGCACTTTGAATGGCCATTTATTTGTTCATTTGCCTCTGCAAATTCTCCTTAAGAGTACCAATTGCCAAAAAATTCATCTCTATGGTTGTTGAAAGGGAAATTGTAGTCAGTAATGGATATAGAAGCATTATAAGGTTGTAGTCACTAGATGGTATAAGACAACTATCCTGAAAATATAAAATGGTTACAAGCTAAAGATTAGCATGATATAATTAATGTTGTTAATTGGTAGATGTTGAATCATAGAAAATATATACATTAAAGGATAAGTTAGAGAATTTGATTTTATAATAAAAGATAATAAATATAAATACATAAAGATATTCTATACTTGCTAGGAATTTTACTAATTTTATATTATTTCTCTTGCAGGTTTGACTTTTGGCTTCTAGATCAATTTGAAATTTCAATTGTGGAATATTTATTGAGATGTCAAACATCGATCGTGGGAAGAAAATATCAAGACAAAATGATCTATCATCATACTTTCAAAGACCTCAATCCAAGGATCCACATTCTCTTCATGCTTCAATCTCTTTTGAGCAACCTATCACTGAAAGAGATGTCAACTCTTGTGAGAATGCATCTAATATCCAAGTAATAGATAAGGAAATATGTTCCTCTGGTGATTAAAGTGAGATAAATGCATTTTCACCAAAAATTGGCAGTACAAATGTCGAAAATATTTCATTGGAAAAGAACATAACCAATTCATGGAAAAGACAAAAAGACCAATGGGACATAGGGAGAGGCTTCCAACCAGATTAGGTCTAAAAATTTCCATTTATTGAACCATTATCTCCAAAACATGAGAAAGAGAAACCAAAAGTTTGATGCAATAAATGTAGTTGGAAACTTGGCATGCCAATGACATTTTAGATGACGTTAGATACAATTTAGAAGCATGTAGGAAAGGTGTATGAAAATAAAATTGTAGATGGTGAAGATAAATCTATTGTCATATGGAAATCTTCCAAGGAATGTCGACATGTCAAATATGCTGATGAATATAATGAATATTTAATAAGTAATCAAAAACTCGAGGCAGCTGGAGGAAGCATCACATCTCTATTTGAAAAGACGATGGAAAGAAATTTGTTATCCAATACAATTCAATTAAGCACTGCATTTCACATCTTATCTAAAGGGCGTCCAATGCCATATTATGTAGATTACATGAAATATCTATATTTTCTTCAAATGCCAAACTTTCCATCTTCTCATTGGTCTTTAACGAGTGGTTGGAAATTGGAAAAATATCTAGCTCAAGTAGAAAATAATGATAAGAAAGAGAAGATTGCAAGTGCTAGGTTTTTGTCATTGTCTTTGGATGAGGTTACAACTATTAATAATACTTCGTGGATTTGAATGAGTATTTATATTGTTAATGACCATATTAGGCATTCCTATCTACTTGGGGTTCATAAAATGAAGGAGAATTATACAGCTAAAAATATTTATGAACTTGTTAATAATAGTTTGAAGGAAAGTGGTGTCATGGATCCTTTAATGATTGCAAAAAAATTGGTATGTGTTGGAGCGGATGGAGCATCAATAATGAAAGGACAAAGGAATGGCCTTTGTGTTAGACTACAAATATTAGCTTAACCGTATATGTTGAGTATTCATTGTATGGCTCATAGGATGAATCTTGCATTTAAAATAGTAAGCAAGTTTCCATCGGTTTCAAAAGTTGAATATCTTGTACGAGAGGCTTATGCATATCTTTCTTGTAGTCCCAAACGATTTTCAGAGTTTAAATTGTTTTTCGACGGTGTTACAAATGGAAACAAGATATTAAAATATGTTTATACAAGATGGATCTCATAGAATAGACCATCTCAAAGATTATTTAGTGAGTACCAGTCCTTGGTAAGGGTGATGTATGAACATCGCTTCACTGTAGATAAAGCTCAATATCTTCTCTTTTGACTAACTGACATAGAGACATTATTAACATTGGTTGTAGTTCTTCCTATGCTATATGAAATGAATTTCCTCATGAAAATGTCTCAAAGTCGCACTATGTACATTGTAGAATACACAAATGCAAGAAAATTTGCATGCCTTTCGTTGGATAATTTGTATACAATGCCAGAGTCTTTCGTAGGTCCGCGATTTACAAATTGGAATATGATCATTGATCTAGAAAACACTGAAAATTATTTGAAGTTTGATGAAAAAGGTATACTATGTATGGAAGTGCATGGGTATATGGTTCCTTTTCATTATATTGATGAGACATGATGAACCACCAAAGAGTGCCCTGTGTCAAGAGACCTATTCGACAATGTTGTCATTTCAGTGAGACACAACTTGATAGAAATTGCAAAATCACTTTCATCGGAGATAAGAGAACAATTCCCTCGAGTTGAATTGTTGGAGGCCATGTTTGTGGTGTACCCTGAATATTGGAACAATATAAAATGTCAACCTACTTTAAAACGTGACTTTGTGGCAAAATTAAATACTTTAGTGGACCACTTTTGCAAGAAGGTTGAGATACATGGAGAACATGTTGAAGGTATTTTGGATCAATCAAAATTGTTTCAACAAGCCACACGCTTCGCTGAAACAATGTGGAATCAATTTCACGCTTTGGAGAATCCTCTAGAATATGGTGCAATAACATGATTATGGACTATTTTATGTGCTAGCCAATACTTACACGAAAACATATCTGAATATTTTAAATTAGTGGATTTGTGTCAAACCATGATTTTGGGATCAATGGAAGATGAGAGAATGTTTAGTGCACTATCATTTTTGAAGTCAAAGATGAGGAACAATCTTGATAAACATATGGATATATGTTTAAGATTATATGTAACAAAGCATGACATTACCAATTTTCCCTATCAAAGAGAACTAGCTCTTTGGTGATCTGATTGTGATACAAGGGGAGAAAAAAATATAACAAGTTTCTGTAATGAACTTGATACATAACATAATTCTTTGGAAGCTCATAATGATAGTCCATCTGGAGAGGGTCATGTTCATAACGAAGAAAATGAGCACCAAAATGAGAACTGGGAAATTGATATATTGTAAGATTTGATCTAATCCAATATATATGAGGGCCTAGGGGACACTTATTTCGGTATATGTGTTCCATTGGTGGTGCAAGAAATAGCGAATGGAATAACATAGATGATGTGATTCTTGTGATATGTTCTTCCTCTATTTTTGGAGTAGGTCAGAAATTCTTTATCATAGAAAGATTACTATATGCCAATTTGAAGATGCATTTTAGGTAAAAATAGGTTCTATAATTTATATTTTGTGTTTTTCATTGTAACTTTGGAGCCACATTTTCTTGATGCGAGTTATTTTAAGATTGATGTTTTGATATTTAACTATTACATTGTCCCTTTCTTGTATGTGACAAGAACTGAAGTTGGAATTATGAAGATGGGACCTATCTCTTCACATAGATAGTGTCCTAGTATTAAAGGGTAGATACCTTATTTAGCAATAATTCCGCTAATCAAGAATGGGCTCATTCAAGTAGATGAAATTTCTTTGATGTCTTTCCCTAATATGTTGATAAATTTTAATGGTTTGTTTGTTTGTTGCATTTTGGAGCATTTTTTCAAGTTTGAAATTTTGTGTTTATTTTGGTTAAAAATGTGTTAGGCCCTTGAATGCTTCTAGTTCTCATTTGATGTTTGATTGAACCTTTTGTTATGGAATGATTGGCTTCGTCTGATTTCCATTGAGTCAATGGTTTGGATTAAAGTTAAAGACCTTTGTTGAATAAAAAATTGTTTTCATCTTTTTGTCATGACATTTATTTGAGAAACATATGGTCTTAGGCTTAATATATGCCTTTAGTTATTTTCTAGGCACTTAATGTGTTCTCCATAATTATGATTATTTTTTTAATATGTTTGATGGTCAAGGAAAGATTTTTTTTATTTCCTTTCATTTTTTGGCATGACTTGAGCATCTTCACCTTTTAGGATCTACTATGTTTATTTTGTATTTTCTTTGAAAATACTTATTGATTATTTAGAAAGGGAAATGAGCTCTACTTAGCTATGCGAAGAGAAAAATTGTCTATGCACTAGGTTCCTATGCATACATCATAGGAAACCTATTAGCACGAGATCGACATTCCTCTAATGTAATTATACTTTCATTATTTTGGTGGTTGAATTTCAGATTCCATAAAGAATGCTATGCAAACCCCTTTTTTGATTGGATAAATACCTCCATTACCTATACTTTACTGCCACTTACCTTGTAAGCCTCCATTCCATACCATGAATAACAACACACATTGCCTTGTTTGTCTTTTAAAGTTTGATTGGTTGAGATATTAGTGTATGCTACATCAATGGATTGATGTTTAAGGTACTCATGGTTGCATTAATATTCAAAGCATCAATGTTAGCTCAATGACCAAAACTATGAAGGTGGAAGTGAATGAAGGATAAGCATGCTTTATTATTACACAAGAGTACATGAA
>JASDQU010752333.1:58190-72038 GCA_032191745.1 Picea mariana | reverse complement strand
AGATGAAAAACATATAGATCATTCCAAAACTAGAGACATAGTATATGAAATAAATTATGTTCTTTTGATTTTCTTCTAATGATTAGAATGGGAAAAACATAAAATGATCACAGAGAATGATAAAAACATTAAACAAAAGCAGATGTACTTCACCAATATAAATGCCACAAGAATCCTGTAAATGCCTCAATTGTATTATTTATGTCAAATGATGTACATTAGCTCCACACCATGATTAACCAGTATCCAACCCTTTTCTTGACTCTCTTGGGTCTACATATAGATACAAAACGACTTTCCCCATCTGAGGGATCGAATCCTACCTCCTAGGATCAGATCACAAAAAGATATCTAGCAATACCCAAAGCTAGAAAAGTCAAAGCAGACTTCCCAATTTAGCTCAACTAACTCAATTTGACTTTGACAATCATTAAATATCACCAAATCCACATGGAAAAAGCTAATTAAACCCCATGAAACTTAATTACATCATATACATTCACTATAGTTTGAATTACATCAATGGGAATCAACTTTGACAAAGAAAATTAAAAAACGGTCACACTTCCCAGAAACACAACACCAATCTGCAAAACCACAGCGCCCAGCTTGTGAAGGACTTTTGAAGGCCTTCCCATGCTCATAATTCACTTCCGAAAGATGCATTGGAAATATTAGGATGTCTAGTTTTCATTAGAAACCTCAAGAAAACAAAATGAACATTTCATGAGGGAGAAAATTTCATTTTCTCACAGTTACTCCCAAAATCACAACGAAGGTCTTGAAAAAGTGGCAGAGACTTGTTTTTTATCATGTTTTTTGGATTTTTCTTCAACACTGGGATCTGAAATGGCCAAAAAAGTATATATATGTGAAGTATAGGTCAATAAATATCCATGAATGTAAATTTTTCATCATTTGAATCCTCTGAGAGAAAGCGCAGCATGGCCACACTGCGCTTTTGTACATCAAAACTATCAAAATACCAAAAACTTAAAAAATTTGCCAAAATTGTCAAAATTCCTTGAAATTTGTTTCTAGGACTCCTTGTGTGATGGGTTTACATAATCAGTGATGCATCATCCAATATATCAAGGCTATCTCTCCTCTTTATCTCCTTTAGGGTTTTCCTTAACCTCTTTTTCATGTTTTTGAGCCTAATTTTGCAAATCAGGTTCTTGGTGAAATAGTGTCTTTCCATGTTTCTCTGCAGCTTAGTGTCTATGTTGTCCCTTTTCAATAGCTTCTCCAAGTATTGGTTTACTCTCCCAAGACAATAATCTTTGTTTTCCTCAATCTCAACACCTATAGAGTGAACAGGGTTTTTCTGTATTCTCTCCTTGTCTTCCACATGTTCTTCCAAACCAATCAATGTTTTACCTTTTTCCTTTGCTTTGCTGGAAGATGAATGACCCGGTGAAGTAATTTTATGCATCACATTAAGCTTCAAAAGTATGTTATCTTGTTTTAGTACTGATACCATGTGATTTTCCTTTGCAAGATCATCCTTTATCTCTTGCATTTGTTCTTGCTGCTCCTTGATGATTTATGTATTTGATTTTTCTCCATGGTCAAACATCTCATGCTCCTTAGGATATCCTCTTCAAATTTATGCACTGGTGAGTCAGCTGTGTTCCTAGGTGACTGCTCCAATGCTCCTTGAACCTGCTCAACTGTAGTGTCCTTACGTAGTGATCTAGTTTGTGCCTTAGTCAATATTCTAGGTGTAGACATCCTTTTAGTGCTTTCGGGGGAAAACACCAATATTTTCCCCTTCTTGTAAGCCTGTGAAAACTCTTCCATAGGTGCCTTTCTAATTGACAACTTTCTAGATGATCCAACCTCCTGTGGTCTTGGTGGTGCTGATGGACTGCTTTGACTACTAGGTTGACTAGTAGCAAGCAGAAAAGAAACTGGATGGATGAATGTTTCCCAAGGTATGTTGATTTCTGAAAGCTTTTGGAGGATCATGAACTTTACCAAAACATGATGAAACAAATTTGTTTGATTATATTTCCCTTTTCTCTGAACCTTTTCTATCATTTTGACTAGGCTCTTGAATAAGTAATGAGGCAAGTTGAGTGGCTTGATGGTAGTGAAATGCATCAATAGTCTTATGTGATATTGGTACATTCTTGAAAATCTCCCTTCGCAAGTGAAGTATTTCATGATCATCTTCATCATTGGGGAATATCTATTTAGAAACTGTCTGAAGGGAAAGATATGAGTGGGATTTTTTTTATAGTGTGGTTTTAGGAAGATCATGTAGTTTTCAATTTCCAAATTCATCCCTTTAAACCATATTTCTCCATGATTGGGAATACTTGTAGCTATGTAAATGGCATCTGTTAAAATAGTAAGGTATATCCCTGCAATTGTGGTCTTATCCTTCTTGAAATTGATGGCAAAGAGACTGGTCAATTTATCATGGCAACCCAGCTCTTGAATTCTTTCACAAAACCCTAGGCATCCAACATCTTCAAATGATTTCTTAATGAAAGGTAAGGCCATGATTTCTTAGACCCGTGTTGGCTCATACCTGAACACTTATCCACCTTTATTATACCTTTTCTTTTGAGTATCACTGCTTCCATTTTCCATGATGTAACCTTATCTTTCAGTGGGAAAGGGAAAATATGTGTTATGTCTACGAAAACAGGGGAAACATGATTGTGAATTTAGAGGAAGAGAATGGGGGGTAATAGGAATAGGAAAACTGATGGGAAAATTACAGAGGGTAGGGGTAGTTACTAGGGAGTGTATGGAAGTGAAAATTCTTAATAATAGTGAAAGAAAGGTGTAAAAATGAGTGAAACACAGTCCTAACCTAGGAAAATGCCAGAAGGGCAATGTAGGCTAGGGTTTGTAGGGAAAATGGAGGGAATGAAGTGAATATGTGTAGAAGATGTTTAGGAGAGGAATGTAAGGTGTAGGTGAAGGTGATTGATCAGGAGAATTAGGTGTTTTACCATTGAAAAGAAGCAAAATCACATGGATATCAAAAGCACATTGAAACCCTAGGAGAGAGATTTTCACTAAATTTTCTGAGAAGAATGACGCATGGGAAGAGTGCCAAATGATACTTACTTGTCAAGGAGATGTTGGAAACTCTAAAATGAGTAAATGAACCTGTGTGATGCTTGATTGACCTCCAATTTCAAAAGCGCAAGAAGTGAGATAAAAGCACAATGTAGGAGGTAACCCTGTGCTTTGAGGATGAAGTTTGATTTTCTGGTGGTTGGGATGATACTCAATGATGGAGAGGTGCTCAATGAAAGTGAAATGAACAATTTGAATTCTTTGAATGGAATTTTGTAATATGGAATCTGATTTTTGCTAATGATGGTGGCATGATATTTCACAAGGACAAATTTCCTTTATTCTTTTGCCCCCTAATATGCTAACTCCCTTTAATGATGACTCAAGTAATGAATATGACTGACTATAGGATGAAATTTCAAAAATGAATCTTAGACCATGATTTGGATGATGACAACCATAAGAAGATGGAGGGAGTAACATTGACCTAGACATACTAACTAATGACCAACTTTTATTTGAAAATATAAAAATTTGACCTAAGACCCTATTAAAAAACTTAAAAAATCATATTTGACCACTGGCGACTGACCGGACTGGAAGACACTAACAGGGGAAAATTCATCCGAGGAAAACATTAAAACTGGGAGCTTTCATGCGAGGAACAACATATAGAAACTGAATAATCAGATTTCCTATAATTTATAGGATCCTAACAAGTTATATGGATATTTATCTCACTTGGTAGTTTTCTTCATGCTTATTATGGCTCAATGCATTGCATCCCTTCCATTTATGGCTAGTGTTCTAGGGTTTATTTTCTTTTCTTAGACTTGTTTATTGACATTAAAATCATTGGAACACCTCACACACATAAACATGGTCAATTATCATGTACTGACTATAACATCACAACAAAAGAACATGTACAACACTCCCACTTAGTAATAAACCAATGCATTAAGTGTGTCACCATAGCACTAAGATATGACACAATATAAAGAGTACTCCAATATCAACCATGGTACATCAATAACCCATAATTGGAGACCATAATATGTTCTAGGGGCAGAAACCAATAACATGCAAGCACCTACTTTCTTTTCTCAAATTTGTGCAATTCAAACCTATTGGTAAAACCATGCTAAATAACTATTTGCCAGTCTAGAGAGGACTTCTTAGCATAGGTGCTTTTACAATTGCTGGAAGTGGTACTCGTGAAGAAGAGAACAATTGGTACTCTCCAAATAGATGAGAGACATTGTTGTTGGTTGGCATTGTTACTTTTCAAATAGATGAGAGACATTGTTTTTGGTTGGTATTGAAATTGACAATAGATCTATGATGGTGATAATAGGCATTAATGGAATTAACAGTATTGACTCTATTGCATAGTTCTGACAACATAGAGAGGGCTTTGGAGAGAGATCATTCTAATTATGTGGATGTATCATAGACATATATTGATTTGTTG
The DNA here is from genome assembly GCA_032191745.1 of Picea mariana. NCBI lineage: Eukaryota > Viridiplantae > Streptophyta > Pinopsida > Pinales > Pinaceae > Picea > Picea mariana. Next base: position 67,525 of record JASDQU010752333.1, on the reverse strand, counting down.
CATGTCACATAATATGCCTTGTAATCATGGCTAAGTGGCATCAACAAGACAGGTTCCAAAGAGAAGTTGAAGATTATAAAATAACAAGTACCATAATTTTTGATCCACACACATATCAAAATACTCTTGGTTCTAGAAAGATTGTAGGTTATCTTACTATGATGTATCATTTAATCTAGATCAAGCCCTTTGCCAGGCAGGGAAAGAAAAATATGTTGTTAATAAGTGTGAAAACTTGGAAAAGGCTGGTATGCTGGACAATGAAGGTTTGAAAATGAATGTAGTAGCACTATGTCATTTAGGCAAGGATGTTTATTTGTTTCCATGTTACATAAAGCACTGACCATTTCAAAGGAGAATATCAAGGCTTCCACTCTTGGATTGGTGTGTAAATTAGTTTGTCAAATGTTGGGGCTACATATAAATAGTTATTGCACAATAACTCCAAGAAGAAATACAACACAAGCATTAGATGAGGTTAAAAAACAAGAATGGATACATGAAGCAAAGTTGGTTGAAGATTGTGGCATAAGAGATAGACTGCTTGTGCAGTTAAAGATTAAGAAAAAATAAAATGGATCAAGCCAAAAAAAAAAGAAGCTATGCTGAAAAGAGCTTCTTCCATGCCTTCTGTAGAGCTAATGCACAGATCACTTATTATGGAAGGTTATTTCCCACACAAAATTTTTACTGGTTCTATGTTGAATGGCATCTTTGCTGCTCCAAAACAAGTTAGTAAGGTCATTAGAAATGGAGCTGCAAGAACACACATGAATGAAGATACAACTCTTTTGGACATTGTTGATAAAGGCTTCTCATTATCAGTTGATCAAGTTGCAGGTTCCACATCATCATNTGAAGCAGTGATGATGTCTTCTTATTCCTATTGAGCATTGAGCATTCCTATGCACAGGTGTACACAGGTCCTAGGGCCATAGGCATATATAACAGAGAATAAAAAATATTTCTACTATCAACAAAAATGTCCCCAAAATCTAAAACCATAGATAATATTTCATTACTATGACAATTATTAAATCCATTCCTTTGTTATTGCATGTACTTTTTAGGTTGGGAGACTGTTCAACCAAGTCGACATTTTTCTCGACTAATCTAGCTTGATTTTCAAGTGTGAACTTTGACATAGCGTTTGAATACTACAATGAATTTCTATAGTGTTTATTCACTATTAGATAGGTCTTGGGCCATGTGCATCTCACCAGTGACAGGTAGATCCAAACATACATGATCTATACAGTAGCATAGTGATATGTACAGTCTATTAACACTTTTGAGTTGATTTTCCAGGGATATATAGTCTTGCTTTTAACCAACCGCTCTGTAACTTCAAACAACAATCTCAACCAACAACCAATATCATCGAATATTTACATCATTTTTTTATCTTCTTTCCACTACAAACTTAGAAGCACAAATTCTATTTATATTCTGTTCTCATGTTAACTAAATCTACTTTCAATATTGATATGCACACTAAATTTCACTGAGCATAACATGGTCAGAGGTGGCTGGTGAATCAAAACATAGAATGCTTGACTACAAAGTTAAAGGCTACCCTCCAACTGTCGATATTCATATAAAATACATACTAAAAGTACAATGAGATGAGGAAATCATTCACTGTAATAAAGATTTAACGAACACAGACAAATTCACACTATGACTTTAAAACCCTTGGAGGGAAAATTAGGGCATCAGATTCAATGCTCAATGTTGCCACATACAAAATTATAGTGTGCAGGGGCATTGAATTTAAAATTCATTCCTTATAGATTATCTCATAAATTCACAATGATTTCACCAGATCACTATGGAGATTAGTTGCATTGTAGAGATTCATATTTGAATCCTGAAGTAGAATATTCTATGTTACTGCATAGAGGTAAAATCATTTGTATGGTGGACGTTAAAGGATAGGTCATGTTCAAATTTGATCCTTTTCACGTAGTCTATAATAGATATGGAATCGATGAACAATTCACAGGGCTTCCAGATATAAAGGAAATTGGCTTAGAACCTTTGAAGGAACACTAGAAAAATTGCAGACATATTATAGATAAAACAAACTTGCACAAGAATTCCATACATAGAACATAAATAAATTTCTCTCAGAAAGCAATATGTTGGCAATATACATATAACAATAGGAAAAAAATGACGACCTTCCACTAGCACCATGACTCATAGACGTATATGGGAAAAGCATGGGGTGACCCACCAATGAGCAATATGGTTACCACAACAAAGTCATTTGCAAAATGCTACATGCAATAATGTAACAATAGGAAAATGAAGTGAAGTATTTTTGTTGCAATGGCATGCATGGGATGTAGATGTGCCAAGGCATGGCATAATCTTAATAAGATAGAAAATGTGAAAATAAGTTAAACATTTCTATTGGATAAGAAGGGTTTTGTTCACAACATGACTTTTCTTAGATGAATTGGAACTTAGTCAACCCAACAATAGTTGAAGGCATGCTTTGGGGAGTGCATGGTTTACGGAAGTTGGGAACTACATGTTTTATGGTTGTTGAGTGTCACTTGAAGTGAATTGGTAACTTAGAGTTTCATGCTTCATGGAAAATCCATTGAGGACATGTCCTAAAGAGGTCGAGTTCCCATGAAATATGGCACACTTGCATGGTTTTGGGGAATCCCTTCCAAGACCATGGCATATTTTGAGGAGGTGGATGCAACTACCTAATTGATGATGGATGAGTGTAGGATTACGGGTCCACCTAAAATTGGAGGGTGAGGCAAGTCACCCCAGATTGGGGGAAAGAGTTAAGCCATCACTCCTATATAAGGCAATTATGAGTTGGGTGGAAAGAATTCAATACTAGACAAACATAACAACTTGGAGAAGACTAAGACATAGGGAGAAACTTAGTAAAATCCAAGGCATAGATTTTTTTTGAAGGAAGGAAAGTGTGAGTTTAGTATGAGGACTTGGATAGATGTTTTATAAGTGTTGAAGAATAGGGTACTACACGAGGTAGACTTGTAAGTTGTGGTAAGGGTTTGTGGGTTTGCTTGTGTTGAAGCAAGGATGGTGTTCTTGCGTCTTTTTCATCTATGTTAAGGTTGTAGTGGTTGATTGAACCTTAACTATGTAGCTCGTTGTAAACATTCTTATTAAAAAAGTTAAGAAAATTATATTAAGTGTTTCCCTAACAAGTGTGTTGTGGTTTCTTTATGGAAAAACTTTATGTTCCTTTTGATGTTCATTAAATGGTTGCATTGAAGTTACTAAGATATTTTAAACAAAATGGTTGGACGTTTCCACATAATGTTGGTTTTGTTGTAAAATATGCTAACTTAATTTGGGCATTGGGTTGGGTCATGTCTGATGTGTTAGGAATAGTTTGGTTATAAGTAATCCTAGGTTGATATCATCACTAGGTTTGAAGCAAGTTAGTGTCACACACCCTAAACCGACCAAAATGAAAAGTTTCGAGGAATTCTCTAGGTGACATAGTGGATGTTACAACATCTTGTATTTATTTAGATGTATTTTTGGTTATAAGCCATAATTCAATATGGCCCTCCCTTCTCAAAGTTGAATCAACAAGGGTTACACTATACATATGTTAAATCTTATAGTGAGCCAATTTTCTCATCTTTAGTTTGAATATGTTTGGTCTAAGATAAATCTTTTGTACAATGTTGTACCATCGAATCTAAAGTATGGATGTGGCATTTGGTGTACTAGACTTAAAAAAAAAGAATGATCCCATTATGAAAGAGATATTTTTCCATGTACTCTAAACACATTAGATGTAAGAGATTAATGCTTCATGCAATTAATTTTCCAAAGTCCAAGGTTTACCTTTTTTTATAGATCCTTTCACATTATTACTTTCCTATAGTGGCTTCATTGCTAAACCAATTTTAGTCTTAGCAAGTACAGTCACACATTTCTTGTTCTTTAGTTTTTCATGCATATGGGCAAATAGGGCTACCAATGCTCTTTCTATAGAGAGTTTATGGCTCTTTTACATTGAGGTCCACTTTTCTTTGTGATGTGATGGTAAGAAGAAATTGAGAGACTCCATATAGGGTTGTGAGAGGACACCACAATTTTATTAGTTTTCAAAGAAGCAAAAGCCATGACCATGTCCGAAGAGAAACCTTTATCTTGGATTCAAAACATATTACAATATGCAATCTATAGCGGTTGGTAATAGCTCAAGATTTGACAACCAAATTACATGATGACTTTCTTTAAGAAAGAATTATTCTCTGATAATTCTTTTGACTTGAGACGATTAATTAGTATGAAAAGGTTTCCATGAAGCAAAACATATTCTCTATATAAATTTTTGAAATACAAAGAATACTGAAGTTTTTGTCATTCTTCTGACAAAATTGGAATATTTTAAAAAGGTGAATATGAATAGTGTCTAGACTTTATGCCAAACAATAACACTGCTGGGTTATGACATATTTGGCATAAAATTGTAGCATCAATTTTGAAATACTGTAATATTTATTCAACTTTGGCATGCACCAATATAACTTGGAAAACCATAATGGTACACTGTGGACAATGACCCAGCCTTCAGGATAGTCAATGATAGCTCCTTTTGGGAGGTCATTGACCCTTTTCTAGCATCAAATGGTTAGCAAGAAGCCCAAGCAACCAGAAGAAGTGAAATGTTGCTCAGGGGATAGTGAGGGCACTCTCATTTTTTCACTGGAAATTTCTGTAGTTTTTTGACATATTTTGAAAGAGGCTTTGCACAACAATTAGGTGAAGAAATTGAGGCTTTAGGTGAGGTCGTTGGAGGATCCCCTAAGACTTTACAAGATTTTATAATTTAGTGAAAGATTCGTCAATATTTTACAAGATTTTATAATTTAGTGAAAGATTTGCCAATATTTTACAAGATTATATAATTGACTAAAAGATTCACAAAAAAATTATATATGCATTTTATATTATTGATATAATGGCCTTCAATTTTTTCGATGTATCATGGGGATTCGCCCATTTATTATACATATAAATTTTGGGGGGGTTCTTAAAATCACCCCTGGTTTCATGTCCACTCATGCATGGGAAACTACACCCAAGTGGCATTCCCTTTCCCATTGGGAACTAGTGTTTACCAAGCTTCGTTTGAGACCTACAAAATGAAGCCATTGGTATGCAAAACAAGAAGAAAAGCCAAACAAAAGTTATGACGTTTGCATGAGGTTAGAGAAACCTTTTTTATGACAATCTCATTTATACATCCATAAGCATGAAAGATTTGTGTATTAAACCTATCTCCTTTGAGAGAATTGTACACATCTTCTTATCTATTCATTGAGAGAGAGAGAGGTTCTAAAAGGGAACAAAAGAACCCATCCCAAGGAAGAAGAAGGGAGCTCACTTGTTCACTAAATCCTCTACGGTGTTGTATTTATGGTCTATCCATTGGTATAATAATTTCTTCCTTGTTTTATATTTGTTGAACTATATTTCATGATCATTCCCCTTATTTTTTTCTTATTTCCTTCTTATGCTTGGATGATTTTGAACATGTTTCATTACTAACATTCCAACAAATTGACTATGGTTCTATATTAGCGTAAGTAGCACTCACATTGTCTTTTTTATGGCCCGTGGTAAAAGAGACAACATATTCGTGTCTCCATCGATGTTTTAGCTCACATTTCTTCCCTTATAGGCTTGTGGAGTCTCTTCTCTCACCTTTATCATTTTGAACGTTGCAAAACTAGCCTAGCCAAGAGTTCAAACCAAGCTTTTGGACCCCCATAGCTTCTTGATTTGTGTGGAATTTTTTACATCCATACTATCATTCTTTGTGTGACTTTCGAAAGAAAACCCACGTAGAGGTGTGCAAATATCACCTATCACTACATTCTATCACTTCGAATTTTGTGCACATCATTGCTCCTGTCACCACTGTGACCCACCCAGATCCTCTTTCTCCCTAGGTCGAGGGCATCTTTCACTCTGACCCGCTAATAGGGGCTAAGTGTTCAATTAATTGCACTTTGGAAGCCTAAATTATCTTGATTCAAGATCATTCTTGCATGTTGGGTAGCTAATCTAGATTGATAGGGAGGATAAAAAAAACCAAAGTTTATGTTTTCCTTGCCACATGGATGGCTACTTAAGCACATGAACTTTTAGATAGAATTTCACTGATTAATCATCTTACTTTTTTTGGGACTCTGAGCTTTCCTTTTCCACCTTAAGTATGGTCTTCAACTCACACTCTCTTGAATGATCTTGGTGAAACAAAAAAAATGTTTCAAGAATTCCTCCATCTCCCTTGTTTATGTCAAAACACATAGAGATTAAACTAAAGTTGAAAGTAAACACCCCAAATGTACACATCTTTACTTTGTTTTTCTCTTTCAAAATTTTTTCAAGTTCAAACACATACAAATAACTAAGTGAAGCTGAAGCACCCATACATGTGCACTTCATTTTTGCAAACACAACACTATGGAGTTAGAAACATTTGAAGGAAAACAAGGGCTTGAAGAGAAGATTCATGCAACTTGTAAGGGACCAGAGTGTTACGAGCCCACCGGAACAACCTAGTGTGCATTTCAAGCCCTAAACGCTTTGGCACATATGCTATGGGCCTCTTCAACTAAAAAGAGTAAAACCAATTCACTCTAGTTTAAAGCTAAAATATGACAGGTTCTAACCTTCTCTCAGTCAATTCTTTGGTGGGCGAGCCATAACCATAGCCAAACAATTTGGGCACTATTCAAAAAACTGTAAATTAAGGGGTAGCCATAACCATAGCCACACAGTTTGTATTAAAAAATATAAATTAACACAAAGTTCTTTCTAAAAAGAAAGCACTTGAGCTACCACGTATTATCCGTGAGTGTCTGTGGACAGAAGTCCTTATTCGCCCAACGGCCCTAATTTAATTAGGGCATCAAATATGAAACGAATAAAATATTTGACGGTTGCGAGTGGATATCTCGGGACGGAGGAACAAAGCAAAGATTCGTCGAAGAGAGCTTTCGATTCCTTTCTGGCCGTTGGATTTGAGATGTATACACGTTCTAACTAGTCAATAATACGTCGCTACACAAACTCACCGTTTCCCTTACTTCCTGCCCTTCAAAACAACCTTTCACTTACCCCCATTTCCCTTGGTTCGCAACGATTTCAGTCCTGTGTTTATGAATTCCTTTACGTTTGCAACACTTGCAGCCTTTTATTTATAGATGCACCCATCTTGCAGTGCTATCACTTCAGAGATAGAAATAGAGGCGGCAGAAGATGATCATGTAATCTAAACCCAGTCCTGCAAATAAGTTTTTGCACAAAAGGTGGAAATTCATGTATGGAAACGCATCAGACAGATTCACAACGAAGCGCCGATCAAAGAATTCAAAAGTTTCGAGTCGTCTGTAGAGAACCCTAACGGGTGAATGGCGCCTTCAGGTATTTTGTTTTCTTATTTACTTTAGTATATCGTATTCAATGAACTGCTTTCTGTGCGCTCCGTTTGCGGGATCAAGCAACGAATTTCGCTGAAGCTTTCGTGTTATGAAGGCCGATTTCTTGTGAGTTCCACGACGAATGAAGCCCTCCCCTGTCAGGTTTCTTTCTCAGATGAGTATTCCACATTTTTTTCTTTTTGTCCTGAACCAATTTATTTTAGCTTAGCGGCCAACTTTAGGGTGTTGTTGTTGTCTAAGTGTTTTAGGTTTTTGCTTTTTTTTTTGTTTGGATAGAAGAGAACAATAATCTTTGTAGTTTATGTGTGAAAGCAATAAGATGTTTTAAATTTCCTTTCTCCAATTTAGTTTATGACCTGGGTTGTCCAAATGGCTCCCTTCCCTTAGTATTCTGCACCTTAGTATTCTGCAACTTGAATTAATTATGATGGGTTATGTATTCTTTCTGAACTAGTAGCATATTACTATTGATCTATATCAACTTAGTGCCATATTAGCATTGATCTCTATTAGCATATTATTATTGATCTATATAAACTTAGTACCATATTCTTTCTTTCATTAAAAGAGATTAAATACTTTTTCATTTAATATATATTTTAGCTAGTTATAGTTTAGTTCAATTTAATAAAAACAATTCATAATTTAACTTAATTTAAGAATAATAATTCAGACTTAACATAAGTTTAAATTGGTTATAGTTTCACTAAAAAATTCAAAATAATTTTTTTTTTCCAAATATGAAAATGCAGGTTTAAGTATTACCAATGTATTTATAATTGGAATACATTTTTAAGTATTAATATTTATATTGCATTGTAATGATATTTTTATTTATTTAATATCATATCTAAAATATTTTATTTATTTTTTAATTTGGTAATTTTGTTTTCTCTTTATATAATAGTTAGTTTGAGTATTACTTATATATTTATCAATTTTTTTTCTTTTTTCATACAAACTAATGTTCTTTAACACAATAATATTTCAGTTATTTTTTCTTTTTATATAATAGTTTGGGTATTACTTGTATATATCAATTTTTTTTTATCTTTTCATATAAATTAATGTTCTTCAACACAATAATATTTTAGTTACTACAATTTGATCCTACTAGTGTACTTATAATTTTAGGTTAAATCATTTTATTTTAAAAGAATTAATTTACTTTCTTTGAGTTCAATTTTTCACAACAAATAGTTATTGAAAAATACAATTAAAGATATAATTTATGATAATTAAAGAACAATTTTTTATTATTTAATTTTATGATATATAAGATAAGTATGTAAAAATGTTATGCTCAATCAAATAACAAAACACTTTTTTAATACCTCTAAACATATAATAATATACTTTTATTATTATAAATAAAATTACAATTTTGTGTTTAAAAAAAAATCTGCTTTTTATCTATAAGAATCGGTAAAAAATGTTATGCTCAATCAAATAACAAAACACTTTTTTAATACCTCTAAACATATAATAATATACTTTTATTATTATAAATAAAATTACAATTTTGTGTTTAAAAAAAAATCTGCTTTTTATCTATAAAAATCGGTAAGCATGGCCTCCGAATAAGACAAGATTTAAACTACTTTAGGAAAAAATCTTTCACAATAAGATTATTTTTAATTTGTTTTAAGTGTCAATTTTCCTATGAACAAATAATATTTTACATTTAACCACTGGCGAGACCCACATTGCCTACATATTTGCAAAGCAATGTGTAGCTGTTTGCGATTTTAACTACCGTTTTAAACTAAAAGATGGTGACCTGCAATCTAAGCAAAAACTAATCTATTAATGCGACGATTCAAACACTCGAAAGGTTAGGCGTATTCGATCCTAGGATTAAGATTACAT